>JAQZBX010050819.1:0-19552 GCA_029593785.1 Cabassous unicinctus | reverse complement strand
GATGAGGCATATTTCTCAAGGAGCTTAAAAATGGCCTTTGTAAGAGTATAAACAGGGTGAAATTAGGCTCCAAGTCTTGAAGTGCTTAGCTCTCCTCTGCAAGTCGGGTATCCTTGATCCCTCCTTGACCAGCCACGGACCTTGTCACGATTTTGGTCTTGACAAGAGCTAAGCACCTCCGTTGATGGCCGCCACAGATTTCTTTTATTCCCCTCCCCCCTCATTGTTTGCACTCACTGTATGCTCTCTGTGTCCATTTTGCTGTGTGCTCCTCTGTGTCTGCTTATCTTCTCTTTAGGAGGCACTGAGAACCGAACCTGGGACCTCCCATGTGGGAGAGAGGCATTCAATCACTTGAGCCACCTTAGCTCCCTGCTTTATTGTATCTCTCCTTGTCTTTCTTCTTTGTGTCTCCTTGTTGCATCATCTTGTTGCATCAGCTCGCTGCACCTGCCCACTGTGCCAGCTCACTGTCTTGCTCGCCTTCTCCTGGAGGCACTGGGAACCAAACCCAGGACCTCCCATGTGGTAGGCAGGAGCTCAACCACTTGAGCCACATCTGCTTCCCTCTACTGCTTTTCTATTCAGGTATTCAAATTCTTCTTTGTGTTCATTCAATATCTTCTTCATGTTATTTATCTCTTCAGCCATATTGTCTTTCTACTCATTAATTTGATTTTGGAAATTAGTGTGTATCTCTGATTGTCTCAAATGTTGCGTCTCTTCTGGGGCTTTGATATATTGCTTTTCTTGTGCCATGTCTTCCATTTTCTTAGTATGGCTCAAATTTTTGCTGGTGTCTAGGCATCTCTTGTAGGGATGTCTTTCTTGTAGGGAGCCTCTTGGCAGGAGGCTATGTGTTACTGCTCTTCTTTAATTCTTGGTTCAACCTGGGTCTTTAGGGTTGTCCCTGTTAGTTGCTCAAAACTGGGCTCTGGACCTGGTAAGGGTTGTAGACTTGCTTCCTGGGGCCTTGGAGAGGGAGGTTTTAAAGGCTGGGAAAAGGCTCTCTTACTTAATTTCCTTACATGCACTTCCTTGGTCTGCCAGCAGATGATGTTCTTTGGTATCCCTCTCAATTCGATGCCTGTTGGAGTGTGTTTGCTGCAACACAGACCAAATCAATGTGATAGAGGTTCCTGCCTGGGGGCTAAGAGCCTCATAATTCAAACTTTCTCAGAGGCAGTTCTTCAACATTTGCTGGCAGTCCCCTCACTTTTCCTGCATAGGAAATCATTTCACTTCCCTCTGCATCCACAACAATCAGTCCTAGTTTGTAAAGGGGGAGATTGAGAGGGTTGGACCTCTTTAGTCCTGGATCTCTTTAGTCTTGAGTTGGCTCCCAAGGCAAACAATGGTGCAGCCCCACCTGGTCTGGAAGGGCTGTGGGCACAGCCAACCTAATTTGTGGGTCAAAAGCGGAGTCAGCCTTAGGCTGTGTCCCTCTCTCCCTTTCCTGGAGATATGAATCTCTAGGGCCCCCTTTGTCTGTAGCTGTCAGCCACAAGGCCTGAGAATTCAAAAGTGTCTATAGTGTCGGGGAGAGTGTTGGCATTTGCAGCTGCGGTTTTTAACTCACAATTTTGCCATAGCAATTCTTTTTCTTTGTCCCTCTCTCTTCTAGGCAGTGTCCAGCCTTCCCCTGGTGTCCTAAACCCTAGAAATTTATTCCCAGGCTGTTTCTACCTGTCGTATAGCTATTTTTCTGGGAGAGAAGAGAGTCCCATGTCTTCTTTGTCCACCATCTTCCAGATGTCACTTTTTAAAGTAATATGTTTGCCTTTTGAATATTACTGCATATGAAAGACACTAGGGGGCATATTTGAGGACTTTAAAAGTAGAAAAAAAGAACGAGCTATTCTAAAGTCAATAGTAAAAGGTAAGGAGAGAAAAGAAAGGTATCAGAGCTGAGTTTGAGAGATTCTTTTATTTAATGAAACTCCAGGTTTTCAGTAGAGTCATCAATTTTAAATCATTTAAGATCACCAACACATGTGCTGTCATGTAAACTTAGTTTTATCCTCAGACCATTAGATAAAATTAGATAAAATTGGTCACCTTACTGCATGTATTTGAACTTCATCTTCTTGCAGATGGTGCAAATTTTCACTGGTATTTTTGAAATTTATGTTTTAAATCTGTTAAAATGTCTTTGGCTGCACATAGCAGAATACAGGACTCAACAGCCTGATGAAGAAATATGTTGGCTCACCTGTCTGGCTGTTTAGATGAAGGGAATTGCTTCATGGGTGGCTAAATCCCATGGCTCAGATTCCATTTCTTTTTCATTCCTTTGGCTGTGCCTCCTTCTTTGTGTTATCATCATCCTCAGGCTGGTTTCCCATATGGTGGCATTTTATAAGCTTTACACATGCTTACCAAGAGAGGAAACTTTTGCCGCAATATTTCAAGCAAGATTCCTGAGAGTCACCTTAATTCAACCATTTAGTTTTCATGTCCACACCTAAAGTAGAGACTGTGGACAAAAGAACAGTGCTAAGGCACCCAAGACTCATCCTTGTAGACAGGGTGGGATCTGCTTCTTCAGAGTTACAAGTGTTTCTTGGAAAAATGATGTGTACTTTTAGCAAGAGAGAAAGTGCGGGGAGGAAATAGATACTGGATAGGTGACCAACCTGTAATATGCACTATAGGTTAATATATGTCTTCACATAAAATTGTGCAATTAAGTAATCTACTACATCACATATAGGTTAGTTCTGTCAAGTACTAGGGAAGGCTCAGGGTGCACTTGCTTCACATATCTTCTTTTCCTGGCATGGTAAGCAATGATTTGTTATCACGCCACACATCTGAGGTAAGGATGAAGCATGCTCCTTATATTGGATTCTCAGGAAGACTTCCCAGCCCCTTGCAGTAATGACTTCAGAAAATGAGCTGTGAGGAAGAGGGACTGGGACATTTGGGACATTGCAAATTCTCCATGCTCCCTCTTCCCATGATATGACAACCTTAGGAGCTTCATATTGGGATGTTCACATCATAAGATGGTAGAACCTCCATCAACCTGAATTGCTGAGTAGACAATGGTGATCAGAATGTTCCTTCATTCTCAGACAGAAACAGAAAGAAATAACCTTTTGTTTTGCTGATCCATTAGATTTCTGGGTTAACAATGCTACCTCATTATCTAGCCTATTCTCAATAGATTATTATGTCACATTATTATATATCTGGGATCATTTGAGCATTCTTATAAGTTTCAAGTACTTTTATTTATAAAGTAATATTCATATTGGTATGGGGTTGACCACTGGCTCATAGAAATATTTGCTTTATGGTTTAATCGGTCTCTTTCAGGACTATAAATTAATCTATAAAACATGCCTTTCCTTACTCTACCCTGCCTCTGGGCAGTAGGTTAACAACATAAATACACATTATTTTTATGATAAAACTGTTAAGCTTTTAAGTACCAGTCTCATGCTTAAGTCTTCAAGTAACTAATATAAAAGGAAGTATTTAAAAGCAGAGTTTGTTAAATTCACAGGTAAACTACACTGAAAAACACAGTTTAGTGGCCACTAATTTGAGAATGAATAATGATGATTTTTAGTCACATATTGCTTTAATGTTTCCAGATTTTTTTCAATATGCTATATATTTTATTCTCTTCACTCTGACTTTATGAGATATTGGAAGAGGGATTGTCATTGCAGGTTATAGATGAGCAAACTGAGGGTCAGACTTGCCTGAGGCCTTATCCATGGTGAAGACCCTCAGACCAGTGGTGTTTGCATCATGCCACACGCCAAAACCATTTTTCTGAATAAATATAATAGGTCTTCCTACTACAATTAAGCCATATTTCCTATGATTTTCTAAGAAGATAAGACAATTACCAGTCTTACTTTGAATAGCATAAACTAATTTACTGCATGACACCTTGAGATAATTGGGTAAAGCTAGATATTTATTTGATGCTTGCCAAGAAACACAAGAATGATTTTTAAATCTCTCTTATTTGTGCTAGTTAATGAATTCTTTCAACAAACTCCAAATTTAAATAAGTGTACCTCTGGAAGATAATATGGGAATATTTAATTATAAAGAAGTTAATTATAAAAAACACTTGTTTTCCAACTGCAAATCTAAGTTTACCCTGAACATACTTTCTAACCTGGCATAGCAGAAGCTTTGAGTATTAAATATCACATGGGATCTGGAATCAGAACAAAGCAACTCTGCTGTATGAATAGTAGCAAACCTCTTATGTTCCTAAGCCTCCATTTCATGATCCTTAAAATGGAGTTAACAATATCAGGAACCATAACTTTCTTATAGGAAATATAATAAAAACAAGTGAAAGAATGTAAGTAAATGAATTTTATAATTTGTGCTTTTTTTGGAATATGAGTTCATTCAATTCATCAAATGTCTATGTATTAGGGTTCTCCGGGGGAAGAGAACTGTTGGGATATATGTATATATATCTTACGTAAATAATATAAGACTTATTATAGGAATTGGCTCACACAACTGTGGGTATTGGCACATCCGAATTCCAAGGGCAGGCCACAAGCTCTGAACTCTGATGAAGATTTTTGATGAATTCCCTGGGAGAAGCTAGCTGAATGAAGTAGAGACAGAAATTCTTCCTCTGACTGCTGAAACCATCAATTCTCCTTTTAGGACCTTCAGCTCATTGGCTGAGAATTCTCCTATTATTGAAGGCAATCTCCTCAGTAATGTAATCAGCCATAGATGCAACCAACTTCCTGGTGATTTAAGTCCATGAAATATCCTCACAAACAATTAGGCCAGTGCTTGCTTGACCAAACAACTGGACACCATAACTTAGCCAAGCTGACACATGAATCACAGCCTAGAATTTGCTGCATCTTAGGAGAGAATAAAATACTAAATTGCACAAATGTGCTTCCTCCTTTCATGGAGCTACATTTTAAAGTAGGGTAGAGAGATAATTAAAAAGGCCTGGACAAAAGGTATGGTAAAGATTATGATGGGGTTGGTAGATGGTATGATGGGAGTAGTTCAGATGTGTTTGGTGACAAGGACAATGGTGCTCACTAATTATTACAGCCAATGGACTATCTGCAGAAATTTCATAGATCACTTCTGGCTGGAGATTTTGAGCAGACATGTGTTCTCCAGGCTCTCCCCGTGCTGTGGTAAGATGGAAGCTGCTTGGACATCTGGGTCACCACATGGGGGACAGTTATTTTGACTTAAATTTTGCACATGTGAGAAATTTTTATATTGTTATGACTATGAGATTTTAGGGCCAAATTTTTATTGCACTATATTCTACTATATCTAACTAATAGAGGTGGCTAACTCTGACCTAAGATTTAGGAAGGCCCAGAAGGAAAAGAGCACTAGGGAATTAAAAATAGTTCAGCACGATTGATTAAAAAGTTTGTGATGAAAAAAAAAAAGTATGTGATGGTGAGTGGGAAGAATTAGGTTGAAAGACAGGTATGGTCCAGGTTTTGAAAAGCCTTGTTAAGGAACTTGACAAAGGGCAAAGGACAAAGAGCCAGCAGGTCTTCAGACATGTGGTGAATGCACCATTGTGAATGTCCAGCCCTGTTGAACCTTCAGATACCTCCAACCCCTAGCCTCATCTGACTGCAACAGAATAAGAAACCTCAAGTGAAAAATGCCAACTCAAGTCCAGGCAATCCACAGAACCATGAAGGATGATAATAAATTGTTTTTTTGTTTTGTTTTGTTTTTGTTTTTAAACAATTTATTGAAGTATATCATTCATACATGAATATACATAAACTATAAGTGTTCAGTAAACATTGTGATCTTACAAAACAAACATGCATAACGTCATACAGGGCTCCCACACATCACCCCCCCACAAACATCCTGCATTGTTGTGAAACATTTGTTAACAAATCATGAAAGAGCATCGTCAAAGTATTACTATTATATCTTACTCCCCTATACATTTTTGTAAGGATTTATTTTTTTATTTATTTACTTTTATCCATTTTTAGCTCCCCCCACCACCTGTTTTTGCTGTTTTTGTGTCCATTCGCTGGGCAACTCTCTGTGTCCATTTCCTGCCCTCTCTTCTCATCCTTCTCCTCCTGTCTTCACTGGGATTCGATCCTTGGAATCGCCAATGAGGGAGAGAGGCGTCCTACCACCTGTACCACCTTAGATCCTGGTTTTTCGGTGTGTCTCGTCTTGGCTCTTCCTTGTGTCATTCTCCTGTTATGTCATCATCTTGCTGCGTGGCTCGCAGGGCCTGGCAGATCACCCGCTCATGGGCCCTGGTGGCACACCCGCGCACAGGGCCTGGTGGCCCACACGCCTTCTATATTTTTCTTTTTCTAATTTCTACCAGGAGATCCTAGGGATTGAACCCAGGTCCCTTCATATGGGAGATGGATGCCCAACCACCTGAGCCACATCTGTTCCCCTGCTGTATCTCTTAAGGTTGACCAAAGCTACCCAAAGTTACAGTCTTTTCCCATACAGGCTGGTTATATAATAAATCAGGCTTAGTTTATCGCCAACATTCTAAAAACTAGGAGAAAAACTAGGTCTGGGGACACATACATGGTTTCTAATATAGTAAATGTTTATCCTACCCTGATTATCACAATATCAGGTCAGCGAGAATATTCGCATTATAGGGTTATGTCAGGCAGTTAAGAAAAAACTATATGATATTTTTCAGGATTTTATGAGATTTGTGGTATTTGTAATTTTTTTTAAAAAAATGTAATTTGTTGTGTTTTCTTTTTCCATTTTAAATAAACGTTTACTTTGTACCTTTTTTTTTTTTTTTGTAATTTGGTATTTGGTATTCTTTTTCTTAAAGAGCTCCTCCAAATTTTCAGAACATTAGGTCAGAGAGAATATTCTACAAGTTTCCATAAAGAAGAAGAAAAAAACAAATTGTCACAAAATATCAGAATCAGAATGGCTTTGGACTTCTCAACAGCACTGGAAACCAAAATAAAATGGAGAAAAGCCATCGCACTTCTGAACAGAAATAATTTCTAACCTAGAGTTCAAAATACTCTGAACCTCTCAATCAAATATGAGAAGAGAATGAAAATATTTTCTGATGGTGTATAAGGTCTCAAAAAGTTTACTATGTACCTTATCTTAGGAAGTAATAAAGAATGTGTTCTCTTACATTTGAACTTGTATAAACAGGATATGACTCACTCTGACACATTTTATTTCCAAAAACTGTCTTTTTGCCCTAAATTGTATCTGGTAGACTTACCCAAGAAATATCATGAAGATACAATTGCCACTTTTCAGCAGTAACAGCCAATATACAAAGTCCTCTGATAAGAAATGTTAAAGGTCACCTTTTTTGGCTACATTCCCTAACAAACAGTTACTGTTAAAAAGAAAACTAAGTTTGAAAAGTAAACAAATAGTTTTATTTATTTTTTCTATAGTAACATTATTTATGTAATCTACAACTCAGATTACTGGTGCATTAGGCTATAACTATTTCTCTCTCTTCTTTCCCACTTTTTTACAGTTTCATCACAAAGTGAGCATCCTTGTTCATTGCCAACACCTTGGAAAGCTCCCTCGCCCCTTACTGGTCAATGTTTGCACCCCCCCATTCCCCAGTAAATGACTGTTCTAACTTTTATGATTATCAATCTGTCACTTTTATTTATAGCTTTAGCCCTTAACATGCAACCCTAAACATGTCTATAGAAAGCTATGATTTTGAACTTTATATAAATGGAATTCATACAATATACACTCTTTTATTTTTGGTTTCTTTTACTCAAGCTCACGTTGATAAGACACACCCATATTGTTGAGGTAACTGTATTTTGTTCATTTTCGTGTCAAGAGCTGATCTGGAGCTAGCTGAGCTGCCAGGTGTCCAGGAGGTCAACTAAGATGAGGGAAACTGAAAGGAACAAATAAGGTTTTGCTTGCTTAACTGAAATAGTATAAACAAAAAGCTAAAACAAAGGTTCTCGCTCTACCAATGTTCCATTTCCCATCACTGAACCAAAGCCATGCTGGGGTCAGATGGATCAGTGCAGTTAGGAGGATCATCTCACTGCCGAGGAAGCCCTGAACAAAAGGCTCCTGCCATTTTATGGACCTGGGGTCCCTGGTGCCCTGAGGGAGGGAAGCAGGCAGGGCAAGGAGTGGAAACATACTGAATACCAGGTCACAGTGAAGTAAACTCTCTTGGAGACCTCCCCAGAAGGTGGTCTCAGCAGAGGCTCCAGAGAAAGGCCTTGGCCAGAGGCCTCCCTAAGAGGAGGCCTCCGCATGGTGGTGCCCAGGCTAGGAATGCGTAATAGATGGAGTAATAGCCTGAGTCCTTGACTGCAGCTCCCTGCAGAGACGGCAACGCCCACACTATGCACCAGATCTAGTGTGGGGAGGCCAGCTTTGCTCCATGAGGCCTGCCAGGTAAAGCCTTTGTAATTGCCTATGGTTGACCCTGAAAAGTCACACATAGGATTTTGGTCTGGAGCCAGACTCCTCAGACAGGTTTCCATTATGTAAATAAACCATGATTTAGTTATCCATTCCTACTATGGATGGCTATTTGCGTTGTTTCCAGTTTGGGGGATTTTACCAGTGCATCAGGGTAGACTATCTATCTCACTTTTAGAACTTGTTAACTGTTTATAGGCAAGAGGCAAAAAGATATGTTTTCATAAAATATAAGAACTTTTAGTTACCCCTATAATGTCAGATTTCCTTCCATTTTCTCAAACTTAATGACAATTTATCTAAATGAATTCAGCTGACTGACTACCTTAATGGGACTTTTTCTGGTTCATTATTATCTATTGCTCTCTGATGTATGTGCATTAATTAATGCAATATTATGAACTTTCAGATAAAAAATAATATATTTACTGAGCTGGTTACTGGACAAATACGTACCACATACACTGATCCACAATATTCAAAAAGGAAACAGATTCAGGCCTCAGAATCCAAACAGGGTTGATTTCCAGAAAGCTCTTTAGATGTGACGGAATATTAAACATATCATCAATTCACTTTAAATAGTAATCTTATTTGTGCATTGTTAATATAGTGAGTAAAGAAAAGTTGGCAGGGAGGACAAGGAGGAAAAAAGGCAAAGAGCAAGTTGATTATCCCTTCATTAAAACTGATTGTCCTTCTCATTAAAGTCAGTTGATCAATGGTCTGTCCATCAAGCTGGATTTTGCCCTTCAGGCCTTGGAATTATATGTAATGCTGTAATAGCTGACTATGCCATTAAATATACAGTCTCTTAAAAATTTGGATTTCAGCGCCAATATCATTTGACAAGATAGTTGTATATGTGCCTATGCCTGCGAGCATCATATGGAAAAAGAAAGAGAAAAGAAACATTTACATACAATAACTGGCTAGTAAAAGCGAGAAAAATCTTCAAGTTTTATTTGTGATTGGAAGAAAAACATTTTCCTAAATTGAATTTTTAATTTTTAAGTCCTTTGGCATGAATAGTGAAACATCTTGCATAGCAAAAGGAAGACTGAATATTATTGTAGGAATATACAAATGTGTTGCATTTAACTGCTAAAGTCTGGCAAGACATCAAAAAGAATAGGATAATACAGAGAAAATGGAGCAAGAGGTAGACTTGGAAGAACAGGGGCTGCTGTTGATCAGCTTCTTTGTCTCATTGTTGGTCAAGAAACCCCCTATTCACGCTTTATTCAATATGGAAGGTCTCAAATCATTTCAAAGGAAAGTTTTCACGGTTCTTTCCTTTATTTGCCTTGGAGACAGAAGAGTATCAGAGGAATAATGAACAAAAAAGTAATAAAACTTTTTATTTTTCATTAGAAATAGTTTAAATTGGATCAATTCCATTTCAATGGTAAAACCATTGCCACATTTTAAAAATTGGTACTAATTCAATAATATTTTATTAGCTAAAGAAATATTACATTGGAGTTTAGCTATAACAAAGTTCACAGTAGTTGAAGTGACTTAATATTTACAATATCTCTGAAATTTTATGTGACTAAAAAACGTGCATGAATAATTTGTTTATTTAACTTTATGTTTATATTTCTGAGCAGGTGAGAAAGTTTTTTGGTATTAACAGTACTGTAAAATAATTTAGGAGTAATTTAGCCTAGGACTTATTGAGTACCCATCAAATCCTAGTGTTGACTTGGATAATAAAAAAGTAATTTAAAAACAGTTAAGAAAAGTGTTAAGCTAAACCTAAACTATGAAGTTTTGAAATAAGGGTTGTTAAAATCTGAAAAGAATTACCCAGATGAAGTTAGAGAATTTCCCTCCCTGATAAAGGGATGAGGACTGCAAAATTGAAAGCTGTTATGAAATGTTTTTAAGATATGAGGGAAAAATTTACGTAAAGTTAGAATTATTTTTCTAGAAAATGCACCTCTCAGATCTTCTGTTGTGGGGATCGTAATTGGAGCTGAACCCAATGTGGTACTCTGAAATCCATCACGATGTTGTGCTAAAGCCAAGATTCTCACAGGCCAGTCTCAGCCAGTGACTGAGTGTGGAAGGATTCTAAGGTTGATTTGTTCCAGAGAGATGTGTAGGGTTCCCCTGACAGCTGACTTTGCCTCAAGGACTCCCTTTTGGCCATGCTGACCCTTTCATAGAACTGCACTGCTGTCTAAGACCCTTCTTTCCTCCCTCCCTTCCTTGTTTCTTTTCTTACTTGTCTTTCTCCTTCATGGAAGTCAGACCTGCATTGTTGTCTGTTGGTTCTCCCAGTCTCACAGCTATTTCCCCCAATAAATCTCTTGCATGTCTAATACAGTCCTGACATGTTCTTCTTTTTTAAAAAATTAATTTTTAAAGAAGCATTAGATTACATAAATGTTACATAAAAAATATAGGGTATTCCTATATATGCGCCCCCCCCCCCACACTTTCCCACATTAACAACATCTTTCATTAATGTAGTACATTTGTTACAACTGATGAATACATATTGAAGCATTGCTACTAACCATGGACTATAGTTTACATTATAGTTTATACTCTTCCCTACACAATTTTGTAGGTTATGACAAGATATATAATGGCCTACATCAGTCACTGCAATGCCACTGGCATTTTCTTCTTGAGGACCTGGACTAATACACAAGAATTCTCTGGTTGCTCTGACTCAAAGAATCAAAGAAATATTTTTAAGAAGGAGGAGGAGAAGAAAGAAAAAATAAACGTAGCAATCTCCTAAACTATTAGAAATTTATGTCATATTAAAGATTTACTCAGGGACTAAGAAGTTATGTATAAAACTGATAAAATTTAGATTGTCTTTTTTATTCCTATTTAGAAACTTTTAAAAAGTTTTCTTAGGAGACCCAATTAAAAAAATAAATTTCAATTAGCATTGAATTGATTTGGTAGACAAACACAAATTTACTGTATGAAAATAAAACTTCATTTCTGCTTAATACAATACACAATTTCTTAGCTCTAAGGTAACTCTCTCTGGGATGAAATACAGTCCAATGTCCCATACTTTTTTCCACTTAAAAAAAAAAAAGGCAATTTGTCATCAAAGGTACAACATGGAATAATATGGAAAAAAGGATACTACCTGTGGCAGATTTTATTTTCCAAAGACGGCCACTCAAATATCTCCTACCCCGCATGCTCTTCTGCAGAGTGGACTTACAGCCCTCTTGTCAAGAGGTGGTCTCTGTGCTCCCTCCCCTTGAATCTGGACAGGCTTGTGATTGCTTTGGCCACTTGAAAATGGCAGAGGTGACACTTCTTCAATCGGTGGGCTATTTTTCACCAACTGTGGAAAATTCTTAACCACTTGCTATCTTTCTCTTTTATACAGTTTTAAAAACTTTATTTTGAAATAATTCCAACATACAGGAAAATTGCAAAAAATAATACAGAAACAATACATAGAACTACAATGCACCCCCATGCAGATACCCAGATTTACCAGCTATTAGCATTTTGCTACATTTGGTATGTTATTTGATCTAATTATATCTATCATCTATATTTATTTATGTATCTATAACTATTGACCATTATCTCTTTACATATTTCTTCTGCTCTGTTTTCTTTCTCATCTCCTTCTGGAAATCCAATCAAAACAAAAACCACTGCTTGATTTTTTCCCCACATATATCAGATGCTCGGAGCCACTTTTTTTTCACTCTTTATTTCTTTGTATTTCAATTTGCATAATTTCTATTGACCTGTCTTCACATTCACTTTTTTCTCCTTTTATGTATAGTCTGCTGAAATCATTTTTTTCATCTCTGATTGTATTTTTTAAAAATTTCTTTCATTTTCTTTGTTTCTAATAATTTAGATCTTTCAGCTGAAATTCCCCATATGTTCCTCTATGTTTTCCACTAAATCCTTCAACATGTTTATTGTATCTATTTTTCAGTGCCCATCTTATTATTCTAACATCTGGATCATCTCTGGGTCTGTTACTATTGATCATTTCTTCTTTTGACCATAGATCCTATTTTCTTGATCCTTCAGTTCTTTCATAATTATTGATTTTGTGTCAGATAGTGAGTACAAGAGGAAAATATTTACCCCCAGAAAATTACACATCCCTTACTCTGTCAGGCAACTAGTGTGGGTGCCTAAGTCATTCTCAACTGTAGGATTTGTTGAAGGTTTAATTAGACTTAGTTCATCACTGGCTTCAAATATTTTGAGAGCATGATCAAGACTTTCTTTCTAGAGGGAAAAGGTCTGCATAGAGATCTCTTTGTCCTTTATAGTCTAGACACCAGGTTTCTGAACCTTGAGAGATCTCTGTGCTTTACAACCTTGCTGTTACCTTTTGGTTTGCTGGGGAGTATTCTTTGCTCTCTGGTCCTGTCCTTGACTTTCAGTGCCATGGGATATATCGCCCTATCCTGCTGTCTTATCCCAGCCTTTGTAAGGCTTCTCCATTATACCTCAGAAAGTGACTGCTGCCTTGAATTAGGTAAAGTCTGGATTGTTTTATACAGATTTTTCTTAGGTTTCCTGTCCTGCCCCCAACTTTTAGTGGGGCACTGCCTTGCACTTGGGGAAGGCCTGTGAACCTTGGGATGGCAGAGGAAGAGAGGGAGTGTCAGCTCTCTTGCCTGTCCACAGCATATACCTTAAAACCCCTGTACCAAGTGAAGGCCCAGGGTATAGAGTTGGCAAGTGTGTACAATGTGACTAGGGTTCCCTGGATTCTAAACTGTCACATCAGTCCACATATGAGCATTGAAAGATTGTTAAATGTTCAGCTCGTTTCTCCTAATTCCACTCTATGACAATCTTCTTTATATAGCCACTCCAGAAGGGATAAAAGGGAACTTTTTTTTCTTTTTTTTACTTCTTTTAGAAATCTTTAGATCCCTTTTTTTCTTTTTTTAACCATGATTTTGTAGCTTTTCTAGCTTGTTTTTATTAGGGTGGGTACAAAACGGTCTTTTGCAAATTTCTATATCCAAATCAGAAGCAGATATCCCACCATATCCATTTGTATCCTTTTCATTTTCCTGCTTATTTGCAGTAGTTCCTGTTTCCTCTATCAAAGACCACAGCTCCTATCACAGCCCTACAACTACAGCTTTTACCTAGCTTATATAACTGTTCCCTCAAATTGCCTTCAGACCTACGGGTAATCATAACTTCCTGCTTTTGCTCCCTCTGAAGTGCTTTACCATCCTTTGTTGCTTTCCTTTGATCTTGTCCACACTTTCAAAAATAGTCCCTTCATTAAACTCTTCTCAATTTGAATGAGCCCCTCCTTCCTGCTGAGTCCCTGACTTCTCTAAGAAAGAGAGACTTAACCGACAGGGAGATAGTGGAGAGTATTACAAAAAAGGCAAAGAAAGAGTTGTCAGAGTTGGTTGAATAGTGGCAAAAGTGTGGCAAAGTTGGTGAAATAGAGGAGTGGGAAGATGAAAAATTCTCCCCACCAATATCTCTTCTTTAACCAATCCTCTTGCCTTTAAAATGGAAAACTGAGCACCAAAATATTGTTTGGGTTTGAGAGTCATGGGGCCTTATTGTGGAGGAATGGGGGGGACAGGAAGAGGGAGCAATAAATTGCAAGAAGACAAATTATTTTAATCAGCTGCAATGCTTTATTTAACACATATTTAGCATTTGCAATTGCATAAATTACTCTTTATGAACCCTTAGGTTCCACATGAGCACCGTAAACTGAAAAAACTCTCTATACCAGGGGTTCTTAACCTTTTTTGTTCCACGGTCCCCTTTGCCAAGTCAGGTGAAAACCATGGACCCCTTACTAAGTCCACACTATACTGTGTATTATTTAATAAATATATCACACCCGCATCAACACAAGAAAAATGTTTTTTTGAATTTAATTCAGCCTCACGGACCCTTTGTTAAGAAACCCTACTCTATACGAACTTTTTTTGGTAGGAAGTACTATGAAATAACCAAACCTTTATCACCTTAGCTTAGGGCCTTGCATAAAGTAGGTACTCAAAAAATGTTAGCTCTACCAATCCTAGCTGACATTTATTGATCCCTCATCCTCTGCCAGGCATCATGCAAAGTGCTTAACATACTATGACTGTCACAATTTATAGTTGAGGAATCTGAGGACTCAAGATGAATTTCTATATTAGACACTCAATAAAGTGGCAATGAATTAAACAGAGGTGAAGGTGGTGTTTAAAGATTTTCACAGTTCTTTTTGTGAAAAAAAATAAGCTTATAGAAATTCAGTACTGGAAGAAAAAAAATCTCTCTGGATTTTCTTCTGCGTGCATGCATTTATAAAGCTTATTAGTATTTTCAAATCCCCAAAGAGTATCTTTCTGACCTGACACAAATCACAATGTAGGCCACTTTCCTTATCTATTTTTCTGAGAGGTGCAGAGATTTTATTCTCTCCTTTTTTCTCTCACTTCTTTCCTTCCTTTCATTTTTCCCCTTCCTTCATTCTGTCTTTTTAATCATTTCATTCATTCATTCATTCATTCATTCAAACAAGGCCAGATATTTAATTTAAAAATGTTATTCAAAATGGTGCCACGTCATTCACCGGGGCCAAAAACCGAGAGGTGCTGTCACATTTCTTCCTGCCAGCGTGGATCTCCGACTAGCCCAGCCCTCTTCTCACCTGCTCCCTGGGAGACGACACACAGCCCGCTGTCACATGCTCAGGCCTCCGGCCCACCCCCAAGGCCCCGGTCCCCTCCCCTCGCCCAGTGGCCACCCCGCCCCTCCCGGATCCCCGCCAGCCGAGCGCATTTATTTGCATATTTCTACCTTTGTTCCCTGCCGGTGGCCAATCAGCGCGCCGGGCGAGGCAGGGGAGGCTGGGCGGGGCTCGGGCTCCCGCTCTGGCTGCAGCGGCTGCAGGTTCCAGAGCGTCCGAGCCGCCGCGGGCGCGCCGCGCACTGGAGACCCAGCCGCTGCCGTCAGCCCGCGCCCCCCACCCGCGGCCGCGCTCCTGCCCTGCCTGGGCCAGGCCCTAGAGGCAAGGACAAAGAGGCTGCCTGGGAGGCTCCGCAGGAGCTGAATTTACCTACAGCTGCCGCGAACTACAGGCTCCAAGATGGTTTGCGGAGGCTTCGCGTGTTCCAAGAACTGCCTGTGCGCCCTCAACCTGCTCTACACAGTGAGTATTCCGAACCTCTCCTCCCGGCCCGCGGCTTTTGCACCTGCTCCGACGCCCCTTATTTCCCTGCGTGGCCAGCGACTGAGTCTTTCCACGCTCTGCGCTACCTCCAGTTTCGCCATCCGTCCCCGCCGGAGACTGGGAGCCGGAGCTTGTCGTAGTCTATTCCTTTCCCTCATTGTGAAGCTGCCGTCTTTCTGGCTCGCTGGCCGAGTCTGCCACATTACTCTACCCGGCCCCCTCACCCACCGCTTTATTTCAGTCATTTGACCAGACCTTCCCACTTGCCCATCCCGGTTCCTTCTGCTGCTCGCTCCTCGCTTCCAAACCTATCTGGGGCGGATCCCGCCTCCGGTTTGAGGACAGTTGTGCAGAATAGCTTGTTTTGGCAAGACAGCATATGGATCATGTGCGTTTCGGACAGCTCTGCGTGCTCTGGTGATTTTAATTGAGGCCACCGATTAGGGTCACAGGGTATCCTCAGTTTCCGAAGTTTGTTTAGTGCATATATAAAGGATGTCTTGGGGGAGGGGGCAGATTTGCTCATACTTGATGCTTTTTCCGTGTGTCTCGCCTCTTGTCAATCTCCTAACTCCATTTTAGGCGAAGTCCTCCAGTAAATAAACGAGCCTCCACCCAACCTCCCCCTCACCCCCACCCCCCGGCCAGCTTGAGCCTCTTAGCTTTAATGTTGCAGGCTTTCTTTGTGATTTTGAGACGCCGGTTGACGTTTGTTGATTACCTCCCACGTCCCTGCTTTTACAGACATGATTTTAGTTCATCATTCTGACAACCAGCAGAGGCAAGGGGCATTGTCTAAATTTTATACGTTAAGGTAACAGACCAAAAAGGGTTTTAATAAGTTTACATAGATGAGAGCTGGGGAGTCAGGATTGGAACCTAGGGTTTGGAATCCAGATCTTTCCACAGGCTGCCCCAACAGGGCGGAAGAAACTTACTCTCGCCCTCATCCCTCCATAACAGTCTTGCTCCCTTCTATAAATACACCTGGCTCTTTGCAGCACCCACCCTGAAAACAAACCCAGCTCCCCTGCATTAACAGAACTCGGCCAACTGTGCCAGCTTAGGTTACACCCCTTGGAATGCAGAGGCTGCTTTGTGGTCAACGACGGGAGAAAGAGGCTGGGTCATTTTACCATCACTTCCTTTGTATGTGAGCATGATTGCAAAGCTCTGAATAGAGCTGGAATAGGCTTTTTGCCTAGTTAGTAGAAATCTAGTCAACGTGGTCACTGGTGGTAAGTTTTGGGGGAAAAAAAATTCTAGAACACCTGGTGATTCCACTCCTTGTAATTGGAGATCCACATCAAGTTTCAGATCAAAATCAACCTTTGTCTTACTTGAGGCATGCTTATCACAATGATTGTTTATTAAGTAAATGCTGACCAGTTCTCCAGGTATTTTCTTTTATGAACATGAATACCTCGCTTAGAACTTCAAGTTCCCCATTTTCTGCCCTGATTTTGGACTTTTCCCCCTCTGTCATCATTTAGTCATCTGTTCACAGGACAAAGCTTACAACACGCGGTATAATATCTACTTTGAGTACTTACTTGACTGAAAGGGTCTATATAAACTAATGCACAATATTTTTGTAAAAGGCCAGTTATTTTTCATTATAGTTCTACTGCTTCCAAGGTATAACATTTCTATTTGTATTTACTGTGTTTCAGGAAAGCAAGGAGAAGGAAAGGTGATTCTAATGGGACATATTAGGACAGTTTAATATCTGTTCTAAATTCTTGACCCTTAAAGTATACTCTATTAATTTTAATTAATGCAGTAAAACAATTAATTTAAAATACATGGGATTATAAAAACGGTTAGGCCTTTTAAATCGTAGAGTTTTTAGATAAAGGGACATTTCTTAAAATGAATTAGTGGCTGCTTGTTTCTTATACATTGTGAACAGCTTAGGTAGGTTCAGCGGTTTCAATGGGAAGCAAATGACAGGTAAAAGTTGGACAAGGTCTAGACTAAGTCTAGATGCTGAAAATGTATAGCACAGCTATTATTTAGATTCTGTATCTTTCCTGGTCTCCCTCTGCATTTTAGGGTGGGAACTGTGAGGGGGTTGAGAGTTGGAATTGAGGTCAAGACTTGAGAGAGATTTCTTTTTCAGGCAGGAACAGAAGGACCCTTTGTATGTTCCAGTCTCTCTCTGGTCACTGCCTCTAAAAAGTGCTCAAAGCTCCAGAATTAGGTCTGAGGTCACTTCTAAAGGTTTTAGTAAAATGAGAATTACGTATGGGAGGGGCAGGTAGAAAAGCCATGGGCCACTTTAAGGGTAATTACTGTTGCTTGAAGATTTTCCTGAAGAACTTAGGACTGTATCAGCTGAATTTACTGAAGGGCCAAATGACCTGCAAATGATCCTGAGATTAGGATCATGATCAGTCCAAAAAGCAAGTCATTAAATCAGGTTGGAAGGAGCATTTACCAGACTTGTCATGGACACTATCACTAGGTCAAAGGTTACAGCTGATATTCTTTTTTTGTTGTTGTTGTTTTATGGTTTGGTTGCCTTAATTAATAGGCTCCATAGTAATGAACAACTACAAGTTAGTGTAGTGTATATAATCAATTTATAAGTATGGGAGAAAAGGGGGGAGCTACAGTTGCGTCATCAATTTTCATGATGTTATAAGAGAGAATAACTTGCTTCAGAACGTCATACATTTGAAAAAAACTTTATTGAGTGGCTACCGTATTCCAGGCACTGTTCTTGGTTCCAGGAATAAAGCAATGAACCAAACAGGGCTTTAAATAAATATGCCTCTGTGAAACCTATTTTTATTTACTACCTTTTCTACAGATGAACTCAAGGGCTCCATTGAGCTGATAAACATTTGCCTACTGTGTGCAGATACATACTCAAGGGTTCCATTGAGCCAAATAACATTTGCATACTGTGTGCCAAATACATACCCTGGGAAGTCAGGATCTAGTTGGGAGACTTGGGGTGGGAAAGTAAAATGCTATATAAGGGATAGACTGACTTTAGGTGCTATAAAAGTTTTGAACTGACAGGAGATCTTTGTGGGTTAGAGAATTGGCGGGAATGAAGAAGGTATGATTGACTTGGGAGAATGCAGAAATAGTGTATGGGTCTTTTTAATACAATTTAGGATATAAATCCAAATTAAAACAATTTTTGGAAAATGGCTTTTTTTTTTCATTGCTCATTTTTTTTTTACTTTATTTTGTACATTTAATAATTGAAAATATAAACAATTAAAAACTAAAAAGTAAACACAGATGAATAAATAAATACATTTCTTAATTAAATGTACTGGATACATATAAAAATTTTTCTGAATCAAACAATATGTTACACAATATATTTGGTTCATGGTAACGCATTCATACAGTTTTTGTCTTTTTGTGTCTGGCTTGCTTCGCTCAACATAATGTCCTCCAGGTTCATCCATGTTGTCATATGCTTTAAGACTTCATTTCTTCTTACAGCTGCATAATATACCATCGTGTGAATAGACCACAGTTTTTTTATCCATTCATCTGTTGATGGACACCTGGGTTCTTTCCAACTTTTGGCAATGGTGAATAATGTTGCTATGAATGTCGGTGTGCAGATGTCTGTTCGTGTCACTGCTCTCAGTTCTTCTGAGTATATACCCAGTAGTGGTATTGCTGGGTCACATGGCAGGTCTATATTCAACTTCTTTAGGAACTGCCAAACAGTCCTCCATAGTGGCTGTACCATTCTTCATTCCCACCATAGTGTTCCTATATCTCCACATCCTCTCC
Organism: Cabassous unicinctus; assembly: GCA_029593785.1. Taxonomy (NCBI): domain Eukaryota; kingdom Metazoa; phylum Chordata; class Mammalia; order Cingulata; family Chlamyphoridae; genus Cabassous; species Cabassous unicinctus. Next base: position 174 of record JAQZBX010050819.1, on the reverse strand, counting down.
AACACTTGTAGTTCTCTGTCTTTTTAATAGTGGCCATTCTGATAGGTGTGAAATGATATCTCATTGTAGTTTTGATTTGCATTTCCCTAATCATGAGAGATGTTGAACATTTCTTCATGTGTTTTTTTGCCATTTGTATTTCTTCTTTGGAGAAATGTCTATTCAAGTCTTTTG
>JAQZBX010050818.1:0-19554 GCA_029593785.1 Cabassous unicinctus | reverse complement strand
TCAGTCAGCCTACCCTCCACAGAGCAGGCAATGTCCCAAAGGTCCACTCCCATCTCTGCAGTTTAACTAACTGGAAGCAACTCTTGGTTAATTTGGGTGTTCTCGCTATACAGTGGGGATAAGTCCTGTCCTGTGAGAATCGAGCGAGAACAGCCACATAGAAAAGAAACCAGCACTCTCAAAGTCAATCCTCAGGAACCAAGTCCCATGCGATGCTCCATGGGAAAATAGGTTTGGAAAATGCCCTGTCCTCTCCTGACATTCATGATGCCTGCTGGCAGGTCAAGGATTCTGAGAAGCCGTGCAATAAAAAAGCAGGTGAAAATAGTGTAACGCAGTGTTTTCAAAATTAATTTGACCCAGAAACCCTTTTCCCTAGAAGCACTCGATGGGACTGGCATTCTGAGGAATGCACTTTGTACAAATATTTGTCGGCCGTGGTGTTTGGAAAACAGCAAATAGTCCACTTTCATGGGAGGAGAGGGTTCCAAGGAGAAGGGTGGAAGCAGCTTGGAATTAGGTGGGCCTTAAACATGCTGTGGTGGAAGCACGGGTTACCAGTGCCCTACTGAGGGGCAATTTGACTACATCTATTAGGATGTTAAGGGCTCTTGCCTTTTGATCTGGCGATCTCACTTTTACGGTGACACATCTGTAGATCCATGACCATATCCATATATATCGACATCAGTAGACATAACATCAATGTAGATAAATTTATAAGCGTGTAGGAGGGTCCATGGTATATGCCAAATTCAACAGGGGCTTTCTCTTCACTGGGATGTGGGACTACAAAGGGGGTGGTGAGGCCAGTGAGGCGTGGCCACTTCCTATGCAGCTCCATGTTGTTTTCATTTTATACAGTGAACATGCGTTACTTTTGAAATTTTGAAAAAAAATTTTTAATTGAAAAAAACAAAACAATAAAAAACTCAGCAACACTAAAATTAGGCCGAGGAGGTTGGCCTTTCTTCTCTGGCTTGGAGCCTTTGCAACCTGGAGTCATGAAGATGAGCACCTGATGACTGACGGGTCCCCAGGCCCACTGGCCTGTGGTTTCAAAATTACATCATGTTTATTTGTTTGTACTTGAAAAATACCGAGTATCACAGTAAAGCGTGATCATACTACCATGTTAACGATGTCTTAAAGGAAAGAATTCGAGCCACCTTCCTTAACCCAATCGGTCCTCGCTCTGGGACTAGCCAGTAGACTAGGTTGGGGTTGGCTCTCGGCTGGATTTCAGGGCAGGCGCCGTGGCTCCTGCAGAGCCCGCGGCTCCTCCCAGCTCCTGGCCCTGGGAAGGAGACTGGGGAGGCGCAGGTGCCGGGCCACCATCGCCACCTAGTGGCCTCCTCTGGCCATGCAGTGGCTGCAGCCCCTGGGAAGCGGTGGGAGATGACCCGGGAGTGGTTCTTGAGGAACAGAGTCTTAAACATGGGATGTCTGGGGTGGTTCTGGGAGTTTTGTAATTGGCTCTCTACTCTAATTGGACTCCAAGGTACTAATGACTCCCTTCCCAATTATGAAGAGGCCGCTAACAGTCCATGGCGTGAGTTGGCAATAGAGATACGCAAAATAGCATCACTGGATCCCCTACTTCCACGCTTATAAGAAGCAAGGATCTGGGTGAGAGTGTTTTCAACACCTTAACAGAATTTTGTGGAGCCAAAAAGTATAATGAAGTTGGCTGGCTCCTCCTAGATACTCTGGATACAGTTACAAAAGAAAGAGATGAGCTAAAGTCTTCAAATTTGAAACTTAAATGCTGCATGAATGATATGAAAGTTCCTACGTGTGCCTTGAAAGAAAATCTTGTCTCCTGTAGCCACAGACTTGAGATATCTGAGAATTTCCCAGCTCGTCTTTGGACAGACAACTTCTTCCAGAAACTCATCAAGGACCTTTCATCGGAGCCCCTGGCTTGCAGCCTGCCTGCGGAACCTGGACTTGTGCATCCCCATGGTTGTGTGAGAGACTCATAAAATCTCGTATTATTGACAGGTATCTCCTGTTGGTTCTGTTTCCCGAGAGAACCCTGCCTAATACAGCTTGGTACCAGGAGAGAGCAAAAGGAGGCCTGTGGGTGGGGGTGCCTGAAGTTGATCCCTGGAATGATGTGAGTGAGCTCCCTATCCCGGGAGTGTGCAAACAGGTGGCCCGGAGCTAGGTTTCACATGACTTCCAGATGCTGTGACCCAGAAGTCAGGATAGCCAGAGTGAAGGAGGCCTCAGGCGCGTCGAGGACACCGCCAGCTCAGAGTCGCAGAGGCTGAGAACTGCTGGAAGCACCCAGCTTGCCCCTGCCGCCTCTACCCCGCGTGGGCGGCCTGTTCCCCAAGGTCACTGGTGACCTGCGTCTCTCCAGGTCCCCCTGTGGCTTCTCTGCCCCCCTGGCTTCCTGACTCTCTTGCTCTGCAACCTCGGGGTCCCCCCTCCCACCTGGGGCCCTGTCCTCTATACCTGTGCCTTCAACTGCCTTTTGGACACTTGGGACGAGTTGCCGCCCCCAGCCTGGATATCGCTCAGCACCCCCTGCGCCCCTTGCCTGCCTCCCCCCGCCTCTGAGCAGCCCACGTGGTCGGCACCACAGCCTCCTTTCAGAATGTTTTCTTTTGAAATAACCTCTTACGGAAAAGTTGCAAGCATAGTAAAGAACTCAGTTCTACCCTTTACCTTGGAGTCATCCGCTTTTCACGTTTTACCCCGTTTGCTTTCTCATCCCCCCCCCGTCCTTTTTCCTTTACCAGCCACTTGGGAGGCGGTTATATGGCCCTTAACCTGCCGTGCTTCCGTGTGTATCTCCTGAGGATACTGTACGGAACAGTGAAGTGACCACCTGTAGGGAAGCATCGTGGAGACAGTAATGTTGCCTCATCAATTGTCCATATTTCGGTTTTGTCAGCTGTCCAAGTGTCCCTTATAGCATTTTTTGGGGGTGGGGGGACGGTGGGAAGAGGGGTTTGGCCCAGGATCACCTATTTTCTCTCCTTTAATCCTGACTTTCTGTCTCTGGCTCTGACATGAAGTACACGGGCCAGGGATTCTGAGGGTCTCCCGTGCTTGGCCCTCAATCCCAGCGGTCTGCTCAGGTCGCTGGCTAGGAGCCAGCCATCACCCTGGGCCCTCCCACCGCTGTTGCCCCCTTATCCCCTCCACGGGCTGACGGCTCAGCGTGGCCCAAGGACCAGCCGCGTCAGGAGCCTGCTAGATGCACAATCGCAGACCCCACCCCAGGCCGTGGGGTCCTTCTGTGCTGCTCAGACCCGAGCTGCCTCCTCGGCTCCACATGCCAGGCCTTCGGCCCACGCCCCCACCAGCTCCCCCGGGTCACCTCCTGCCGCATCCACGTGGCGGCTCATTCTCCCTGCAACCACCACCTTGATCCTGAACTGGACTTACTACGGGGACTCTTCTTAGTATGTTGCATGTGCCAATGGAAGATTTAACTTATCAATACCCGAGTGGCTCCTTCTAAACCATTAAAACTCCTACCTCCTTTGCCACGAAGTGAATAGATCTTGTAAGATGGTGGTTCAGGCAAGTCTTTGATGAACCTGTTTCATCTTGTGAAACGATCCGAACCCAAGTTTCGGTCTCGATGCAGGGTGATCACTGGTGGTCATCTGAGCTGTTCAGGAAGCCAGGCCCATGGAGAACCCTTTGGTCTCTTGAGGAAATACGGTGGTAGCACCTTCAAGGGAAAAGCATTTCCCTCCAAATCCAACAGAACCAGGCAGAGTGCATGGGTTCAAGATTGCTTTTATTTGTAGAGCCTGCAGCAGCTGGGCAGCAATGCTAGCTGAGCTGGCACCAGGCCACCTTGCCTCCCTCCTCAGGCGTCCGACCAACAGAACCCCACAAACAAGGTTGGGGACGACACTGGGAGGCCCCAATGTGTGCTGAGGAAGAGGCCTTCTCCCACTCCTCTCCATCATTCCCCGTATACTTTCCCAACAAGATTGTTTTACAGTCAAATGCAACTCAAACCCGTAACACAGCAACCAGCCACCCCCCCAACCCCAGAAGAGGAGGCCGAGGCGAGGTGGGAGACTGGCTCCTATGCGTGAGAACCTGGCCACACCCCAACCGAGCAAAAGATGGCAAGCTGGTGCCTGGCGTGCAGATGAGCGGACCCCAAGCAAGCCAGCCCCAGCTCCTTGAATGGGAGGTGCTCCTCTGAAACCCCTACTCCCATAGGGCTGGATGAAGGGGCCGCTTGGTGAGGATCATTCCCTGTCCAGCAAATTAAAACATGATAAATCCTTCAAAATCCACCAGGCTCCCTCCTGAGAAACATACTCTACACAGTCATTGCTATGCTAGAACCCATTCATTCCCTTCTCCTAAGGCCCAGGGCTCCCAGCCCCTCTGCCCACCCTTGGGGGCCCATCCAACACTGATTTGCTACTCCTTGACTCGTAAAATGACTATTTTTTTAAGAAGTTAAAATAAAAGCTATCAAAGAGTGCCAGAGCAATAGCAGAGAGACACTCAGCGTGTCCTCCCCTCCCCTCTACCCTGGGATGCCTACACTACATTTCAACTCTGACCTGGGGCTGGCCCAGTGGAAGCTGCCTCAAGTGCTTTCCTGACCATGGCTCCTATTCCAGCCAACCACAGGGAACTGGGGTGAGGGAAGGCAGGGATACCTGCCCCCCACCCACCACCAAAAAAAAAAAAAAAAAAAAAATAGATCACAGTGGCCTCTGAGGTAGGTCTGGGAGGTTTAGCTTATGTCTGCAGCCAAGCCCAAATCATCTCAGATCCTGGCTTCAAATAGCAGCAGCCCCAGTACCGTAGCACCTCCTGGGGGTACCCCCACTCCCCCCCACCCTTTTTTAAATTAAAGCAGAGGTAGTCCCTGGGATAATGAAGCCCTACCTAGAATGGCAGTATTTTGACCTAATGAAGGAATTAAGTAAAAGTCTCCAGGAGTTAAAAAATAATAATAATAAAGTGATTGATAAAGTTGAATAAATTAATGATATGGGCCATCCCCCACAGATCCTTACTTCCCAGACTGTCTTTGGTATTTGGCCAGCAGCATTTCTGTTCAAGTTACCTCCCTTTGCTCCCACTACCCTCCCCATATCCTCCCCCTCTAAGTGTCTTGAGAGTAGGTCAGTGCCCAGCAAGGCTCGTGGGTGGTCCGGCGGAGGAGGCAGGGCGCCTCGGAACTGTGCTGTGGCACCCGACAGCCTTGGCAGACTGTCCTGCTGTGGACAACAGAGGAGGCGTTGCCAGCGGGATGCTCCGGGCTCCAACGGTGGGCGTGTGGGAGGCAGGTTTAAGGTGTGAAAGCCGCAGGCCTCCCCTCCCAATGCCCATAGCTGGCCTCTTTCCTTAAGTTTCTCTGAGCAAAGTGGGGAAGTGGAGGGGCAGGGAGGGAGGCTTAGGCCGCTGCCGTCCAGCACTGCCGCGCTCAGAGCTTCTTGAGACGGCTGTACATCTCCCTTTTGCTCTTTTCCCCTGCCCAGGTCCGGCTCTTGGTGCGGAACCTCTTCAGGTCTTCTTTGAAGTCCTCGTGGTGCATGGGTCTGTAGCTGGGGGGCTCACAGTGAGACTGGGGGCACAAAGAGGGTGAAGTTAGGGCATGACCTGCCTCACACTCACAACCTGGCTCCCTCCCCAGCAGGGATGCAAGGCTGAGACCTGGACAATGGGCCTTCTCTATGCAGGGCAGACACCCACCTTGTCCCCAGACCCCTGGGCCAAGCAACACCAGGCAGATCTACTTGTCCACCACAGGGGAGGGGTGGGCCATGCTCTCCACACTGTCTTACCTGGCATTTCAGGAAGAACTCCTTGTATCCCCCCTTCAAGACATACAGCTCCGGGTAGTGGAGTTTGGGGTACTCGTTACCAAGCCGATCCCTCTCCCTCACGTACCGGCACCTGGTAGAGAGGAACGCAGGCCAAAGCAAGGTTAACTTTTCCAACACGGAGAAACAGAAGGTCTCTTCCCCAACTCTCCTTTCTCGCATCTGACCCCTGCCCAAGTCCTCAATGCCACCACCCTGTGGCACCTCGCCTGCACTGACAGCCTCTGAGTTAGCTTCCCCCTGCCACCTTCCCAGCTTCCTCTCCCACCCATCTCCCTCCCACCTCCTCTCCATCTAAATGGGCACTGTTCTCCTGTTGCTTCTGCCTCTGGCACCTCTGTGCACCCTAGGCCTGGAGAACGCTCTCTGGTGTCCTCCCTCCCAGAAGCCCACAGGGCCTGGCTCAGTGTCACTCCCCTCCAGCCTCCTTGCTCTCCTACAGCACACCTGGGAGCTCCCCTCTTCTGGCCTTATCTTCCTCGGAGCGCTTCCTAACATACTGCACAGTTCATATATTTCTGTTTGTCTGCCTCCTGCCCGTGACAATAGGGATTTCGGTCTGTTCACTGCTATTCCCACCAGTACCTAGAACAGCACCTGGCGCAAGAGGGGCGAGTGTTTGCCGAATGAGCCTGCCCGGTCGTGAGTGAACACTACAGTCTTGCTCAAACATCACACCTTCATGTGAGAATGATTTTGTATGAATGTAGGACAAAGTCCTTGTTCTTAGGAGATTGATCCTGAAGGACTTGGAAACAGTTCACAGGTAAATTCCTCAGTTCCTGTTATAGTTTTGTGTAGAATGTGTGCAGATGTGACAAAATATTAACAACTGATGAAACTGGATGATGTATACATAGGTGTAGCCTCTTGAGCTGTGAAACGGTTCACAATTAAAAGGTAGTACAAGAACCTGCCCATACCAGAAGTCTCTGCCGGACCATCTGAGCTGAAGACGCCCTCCGTGCCTCACCTCTCTATCCCTTTTTGTTTGTTCTGCACTTGTCACCTCACATCCCCCACCCCGGCACCTCTGCAGCAGCAGGGTCTTTGTTGGTCCTGCTTATTACTGTAGGCTCATCCTCTCAGCCGTGCCCAGCATTCCAGGTTTGCAAATACTTTTTCAATGGACAATGGATGATGGAGGGGCAGCCATTTGGCTCTTTGCTTAGCTTTTTGATATCATCACTGACTTTGACCTCATTTTTCAGTACCAGCATGTTACCATTTAGTGATCGCGTATAGGACGCTATTGGAGAACCAGAATATTTAAAAATCTTAAATGAATGTTTTGTTGTTCATCGATTTTGCTAGAAATATATTTTTGGGTAGTAAATTAGGGTCTCAGGCTACCAAAGACCTCATGGAAGTTTTTGCTAATAAAGGGTGTATGTGTGGGCCATTTCTTTTCACCCCTAAAGTGGCGGAGATGAGAGAAACGTGGGCTTAACAATGCCAGGACTGCGTCGGGAGTCAGGGCCATGAGGCGGCGGCTGGGTCCGCAGGTGACCCTGCACAGGCGGCACCAGCAGGGCTGCACTGGATTAGGTCAAGCCCATAAACCTCCCTCAAGGGAGGCTGCCATGAACTCAAGCCACTGCTAAATGGATAACTGCAGGTACACCTGTGCAATCGGTATTGCATGTAGGTGAAGGCATGGAAATCATCTGTGGTGAGCAACGGGAGACCCAGCATGCTGAGGCTGACTCCCAGGCAAGCCGTCCACCACCACGTCCCACAGATGCACCAGGAGGCCTATGCCCTGGAGAGGCCAGTTCTTTGTGGCACTCACATGCGGGGGCCGCGCTCAGAAGAAAACTCGCAGTGGAACACAACGATGATGCGCTTGTCGTCGGTAGGTACAATGGGCTTCTTGAGTAAGAAATCTTCAACCTCCTCTTCCATGTGCAGGTTCACTGCACCCTGTGAAGGCACCAGAGACCCCTGTCATCTGCGTGTCTCACACTCGCAGTACCAACTCAACAAGAGGGATCTTTAAATTCACAAGACCAGTTTGTGAAGGCACATGGGGACAGATAATTGAACCAAGCCTCTTAAAAATCTATGGAACCCCTCTGGTTTCCTCCCATGGCTTAGAAATCAGTAGGTGCCACCTGGAAATGTCCCAGAGAGGGATAGAACAGAAGTATCTACTATACAACGTGGTAGAGCGTAACGTGTCGGCCACAGAACATTCATTCAGTGCACCGAGTGAAATGCCTTTCACACCCACTGTCTCTAAATCACACAGCCCTTATCCTGCACAGGACTCCTTTTCCTCCCAAGAAAGACAGCAGGATTCAGACCTTGGGAGCTGGCACCTATCAAGGTGGCCGAGTAAGATGCTGCAGGACTCTGCCCCCCAACAGAAGCTTTGAATAACCAGCAAGAACTGGCATAATCATCTTTCTCAAAGCTTCAGAAAACAGTTAAAGGATTGCAGTGATACGGCAAGCACCCAAATCAAGAAAAAGACCACTTAAATAAGCTACTCTCAAATACTGAGAAAATAGATACAAAGGTGATAAAATGATGAATTGGTGGATCTGGGTATTTTGGGGGCTGGGGTAAGTTGGAGTTCTTTTTATGGGGTTTGTATTGGTTTTGCCAACTGTTCTGTTAAGTTTGAAATTATTCCAATAAGCAGTTAAACAAAAAAGAATCCATACCTTGATGTGGCCCCCCTCATATTCGTAAGGGTATCGGCAGTCAATGATAACAAACTGTTTAATGAGGTTGGCAAACTTGCCATTCAAAACAGATGCCATCTGTGGAGAGAAAGCCAAGGAGAATCAACCTGGATTGCCAGGAACAACTAGATTCATATACTGCACGTGTGGCAAGTTCCAAAACGGTTACTTACAATTTCTGGAGAGATGTACTTTAAATCCTGGTGCTTCCCAGCAACTGTGTGAAAGAGATAACCCTAAAATAAAAACAAAAGTAACTATTATCCTGCCCCGATTAGAATGGCAGAGTGAGATACTTCTGGGCTCTAGCCCCCAAGACTTTGAACAACCAACAAGAACAGGCAGAGACATCCTTTTCGAAGTTCCAAAAAAAGTGAAGGGACTACAGAAATGGGGGGAATTCCAAACTAAGAAAAAGTCCACAGGAAGGGGGAGGCTTGTGGTACCCAGGGCGGATCCCTGGTCTGAGTTCCGGAGGGAGGAGAGGAACCCCAGGCACAACCCGAGAGCAGGTATGCCTGACCACATGTCAGGTGGTGGTCTGAGGGAGTCGCTAGACCGGGCCCTTTGTGAAGAGGGCAGCTCACAGAACTCCCCTATTGAACGCCGAGGGAGAGCCGTCAGGTGGAGCTGCGTGGGTCAAGGGACTGCTGGATGTAGGACTGAATGGTGCAGTTTTTTATAATTCCCACCTCTGTTGATATGCGCTTTGTGCTCACCTGTCATTTTCCTGATTTCCTTTAGCTCCAAAGACCATTCCTTAAAGTCTCTAATCTTTTCCTTGGTCTGGGCCGTCACTTCCTTTTGTCTTGGTATTTTTTGCAGCCTTTTCTTGAAACCTGGTCATTTCGGTATTTTAATGTGCTATCCCTGGAATTTAGGCTTCGAAGCACTTGTTCCTTTAGCTTGTATCCTGCTAGTGTTCTGACAGAGCTATCATTGAATGCCAGGAGCCAACAACCACCACCACCATAGCAGGAGCCAAGGTGGCTGATGTGGGGCTCCCTGCCTTAACCCCCAATCAGTATCAGCAAGGCCTAGTCTTCCAGAGACCAACATAAATCTGATGAGAAAACACCAAGTTTCCCTGTCTTCAAACTCTTTAGACTGTGCCCCTTTGGAGGCACCAAGGGCCACTGCAAGAGGGAGAAAGGCTAAGTGGGGTTCTAGGTACCCCCATCCCCGGCATCACCCAGCCAGTTCAACTCTGCATCTGCTTGCAATTACCTTGGAGAAGTCTCCTATAAGGTCCCTTGGGTCACTGTCCAAAATGTTCTCAATGGTCCCTTTTGGGGAAGATGCCAGGGATAAAGATTGATGTATAATCTGTAACAAATCAAAGGTTTAGAACGAGGCCAAGGTTCTGAACAGGACTTCTAAAAAAAATAACCTGGAACATGTCACAAACAGAACAAAATGTTAATATCTATAGTTAGCAGATAAGACATTTCTCTTATTTGACTAAAGCAGGAATGAAAAAATATAGGTTATTAACTAGGTCTACTATTATTTCAGTGTCTGAGCTGCTCTGAAATGGAGTCCCTATCCCTCTTTTTAAGAGTTAAAATAGGCCTACATTCAAAAAAACATTTCTCAGCTCTGTTCATTCAAAAGCTTAGGGGTACAATGAGTGCTCGTCAAGGACTTACTGTGGCCTCTACAATCCCCACTAAGAGAAGCTAGGGCTTCTGAAGGTCAACATCAGGTCTGGGACAGGAAACGTCCCAGATAAACTTGGAACACCTAGTCCTAACAGCAAGGAAATACCAGGTCACGGCAAAAGCACAGACTGCGGAGGAGGTTTCTTAAAACAGGACCCAAAAAGCACTGAACAAAAATTTAACTGAATGTATATTAACTTTTTATATATTTCAATGTGGTTAAAAGGGGAAATTTTAGGTTATATATGTTGCTAGAATAAAAATTTTTTTAAAACTCCGTGGAATTGTGCAAAAGTGAACCCTATGTTAAAACATGAACTACTGTTAATAGTACAATTATAAAAATGTGCTTTTAGTTGTGACACACGTACCACAGCAGTACAAGGTATTAATAGGATGCTGTACGGGGATCCTGTATTTTATGCACAACTGGTCTGTAAAACTAAAACCTCTTTAATAAAAACAAAATATAAAAATCGATCAATTGAAATACATATAAAATCAAGAACCTGTTTATCAAAAGAGCAATATTAAGAGAAAAGGCAAAACAGAGCAGGGAAAGAAAAGATTCAAGTACTCAAAATAATGTTGAATCCATAATCCAGACATTAACATATTTCAAAACACTTCAATAAATAACTTTAGATGGACTATAGTTAATAGTACAATTATCATAGGGTGGCATATATTTTATGCTTATTTCTGTAAACCTATAGCTTCTGTAACAAAAAAAATTACTGGGAGCAGATATAGCGCAACTGGGTGAGCGCCTGCTTCTCATGTATGAGGTTCCCAAGTTCAATCCCTGGTGCCTCCTAAACACAAAACAAATGAAAAGAAAAAAAACTCTCATTGGGGAATGGATATAGCTCAGTGCTTGAGTGCCTGCTTCTCATGTATCAGGTCCTGGGTTCAATCCCTAGTACCACTAAAAAAAAAAATATATATATACTAAAAAAAAAATTTGACCATCTTTAAAAAAAAAACAACAAAAAAACAACTTTATGGGGCGGGGGGCGAGAGTAAAAACAAAACTAAAATACCCCATGAGGCAGCCAGAGCTCAAAAAGGGGTTAACTGGAACATTAAAAAGGTTGAAAATTGTTTTAGATCCGAGTTCATAATTATTGGGAAAAAAAAATCCAAACCACTCACAAGCTAGTGTCAACTCTGAGGAGGGCAAATAATACGGAGTTTGATATGGAGAAGTTTCCCTTTATAGGAATATTCCAGCTAATAATGAAGGAACAGAACTAGAACCCCTTTTTGAAACCCTGCTTTGGCAAAAGCAATGGATCTAGGCGATGGTTATCAATGGCTGTCCAACAAGATGTGCCTCCTGGTCAAACAAAATCACCTGTAATATATTCTTGCCAAAGAACTAGAAACTGAACCTGATCAAGCCCCTCTAGAGTCTAGATTTACAGGTGACAGAAAACAATGTTAGAAGATGACACAGGACTGTGGGAACAACCTGAGTTACTTGAACAAACTAAAGCATTTAGGAGAACGACTGCATGTGATATTAAGACATAAACTGGCGATATTTTTCAGGTGTGATAATGGTACTCTGGTTATGTTTTGTTTTGTTTTTAACTGAGGGAATATAGAAAAGCCCTGAATGAATGAAGAGATATCACACTACTAGACTAAATATTCAGACAGGTCACTCACCCACAAAAATGCTCCTGGTCAATAAGGAATGAAAAGACACTCAATCTGCTCAAGTCAACCAGACCCGAGATACCACTTTTCACACATCAAAACATGGCTAATGGAAGCGGGTGTGGCGCAATGGATAGAGCTCCAGTTTACCATATGAGAGGCCCCGGGTTCGCTTCCCGGCGCCTCCTTGTGAGGGCAGGCCGGCCCGCGGTGCGGTGGGCTGATGTGGCAGGACCTCACAGCAAGGGGGAGATAAGCAAACACAGAAAAAACACACAGCAAATGGACACAGCAAACACAAGCAGCAAGGGGGGGATAAATAAATAAATAAATAAATCTTAAAAAAACAAAAAACAAACAAACAAAAAAACATGGCTAATAACAGTAACATTCAGCACTGGTGAGATTTTGGATAAATGGGCCAATTCACATGGTTTTGGTAGGCATGTGCATTGCTGACACCTTTTTAGAAAATAAAGATAATAGTTGTATATAGCATTTGCCCAAAAATGAATATGTAAGGATGGTTTAGAGGCAAAAATTTCCAAAATACCATGTACACTGTGACCCCATGTATGAAAAACAAAACAAACCATATAGCTATGAGCAATGCAGTTAATAAACTTAAGCAATTAGAATTAGATTTATTAAGCTTATCACCTAAGAGGATACACATTTGAGTACAGGTGAAACCTTAATAAAAACCAAACATTTATCAAGCCATGATAGGTATGGATTAAAAGGAAATAAAACATCCAGATCAAAGACCTCCCCCTTTCCAAAACAACTCAGGCCCAAAGGATTCTACGAGTTCTACCACTTTCAAGGAATATTCTTGAAAGTAAGAATGTTGTTTCAGAAAATAGAGTTAAAAGCCACCCACCTAAGTGTCTTCATTTGCTGTAATCCTGATTTCAAAACGTTAAGAACTTCCAGTTGTAGACAAGATGAAGCTGTACCTTTCTACCCTCCCACTAAGTATGATGAAAAACAAGCAGACAAGAACCACCTTGCTCCAACTCAACACCACAAAAAGCTGCCTAACCCTACCCATGTCGGCAAGGGGAGCCTAGATCCCCACCCCTGCCCAGCTACGAGGAAGCACCCCAACCCCCACCTCCCAGGAATGGTGTCAGAGAAAGAGTAGGGAGAGTGGGTTTGCATCCCTGCCTGGAATAAAGAGGACTCCCTGCCCTGTGGGGTGAGGGGCGGCCGCGGGGGTGCAGTACCCTAGCACCACCCCCCTTACACCCTAGGGTAGCATCAGAGGCTACTGGGGAGCACGAGGAGGCTTCCCCCACCCCACGCTGTAAGGGGGTCTGTGTTGGGGAAGCAAGACCCCCCCATCTGGTAGCAATGAAGCAGCAGTCCCCCCCACCCCTTGCTAAAGGGTAAAGCAGGAGGCCTGGAATACTTACATAAACCCATAGCCTCATAATACCCCAAATACAGAAGATACAATCAAAGAAAAATCACTGTCATACCAAGAACCAGGAAAACCTCAACTTAAATAGAAAAGACAATCATCAAATGCCAATACCAGAGGGAAGCGGATGAGGCTCAAGTGGTTAGGCTCCCAGCTACCATATGGGAGGCCCTGGGTTCGATTCCTGGGGCCTCCTGGTGATGGCAAGCTGGCCCGCACGGCGCAGTGAGCTGGCGCAGCAAGATGACGCAACAAAGGGAGACAAGCAGACACAGAAAAACCCACAGCAAATGGACACAGCAAGCACAAGCAGCAAGGGGGTGGGTATAAGTAAATAAAAATAAAATAAAATCTTAAAAAAAAAAAAGCCAATACCAGAATGACACAGATAATAGAATTATCTGACAAGGATTTAAAAGCAGCGACCATAAAAATGCTTCAACAGGCAACTACGAATATGCTTGAAACAAATGAAAAAACCCAGAAGGCCACAGCAAAGAAACTGAAGAACCAAATGGAAGTTTTAAACTGCAAAATATAGCATCACTCCCGAAACCTGCAAAACGAACCTCTTGGGGCTTCTCTGGACTAGATGCCTCGTCCAGACTGGCGCCAGCCATGCTTTTCCTGCGCTTTGTATTTCCAGGTGGAGACTCCTCTTGAGATCTTTCCTGTCTCTTCAGCATCGCCCTGGTGGTGGAGCTAAACGTGGAAGGCGAGTCAAACAGCTTGTATCGACTGGCCTTGGGGAAAAACAAAGACAGATTTCTCATTAAAACCCGCGGGTGACAGACCAAGGTCTTCCTGGGAAGGTCTAAGATCCACCACGCACTCACCTGGGAGACGCTCAGGGAACACCTACTAAGCTGACACTATGGAAATGAGGAAAACAATCCTGGCCTTCAAAAAGTCTACTGTCTACTTGGGGTCCTAAGAGTCAGGAAGTAAACTGTCACCTGCCCAGTTAGCAATATGTTTTCAGCTTGCCTCTTCCATTTTATTACTTGCACCTTACTTGAGCAGCTTGACAGGTTTTACTATCCCACGCAAATCCAGAAAAGATGTAAGGCAGTTAGATTATACTATACAACAGGGCCTTTAATGTTTTATTTTTTTGAAAGGGGCAGCAACCCCCCTCCCTTTTACATTTATTTACCCACCCCCACTCTCGTTTGCGCTTGCTGTCTGTTCTGTGTCTGCTCATCTTCTCTTTAGGAGGCACTGGGAACTGAACCCGAGACCTCCCGTGTGGGAGAGAGGAGCTCAATCGCTTGAGCCACCTCAGCTCCCTGTTTTGTTGTGTCTCTCATTGTGTTTCCTCTTTGCATCTCCTTGCTGCATCATCTTGTTGCACCACCTCACCACGCCAGCTTGCTGTCTTGCTTGTCTTCTCTAGGAGGCACTGGGAACCAAACCTGGGACCCCCTCCTAATGCTAACACTTAAAACGGACCCCATAACGCATCTTGTAGTTTAAAATAAGTGAAACTCTTAAATCCAATTCAACAGATAGTTATTCTACAAAACTAGAAGCCAAGGGAGGTCAGAGTTGTAGGTTGGCCAGAAAGGACATTAACTGACCAAGAATGGTTGGTATGAACTAGAAATCATAAAAACAAGAACTGTACACATACACATTACCAAGACTTCTTCACACACCAATGAGGGACAAAAAATAAACACCTTAAAAAAAAACAAAAACAAAAAACCACCTTACAACAGTGTACATTACACTACCCAACACTAGAAACCAAAGGGGAAAGGCCCTAGACCTGACAAGACTCTCAAGTGAAACAATTTCTGATTCCTGTGGTGGTGTGGGCAGCAGGACTAGCTTTCTGCTTGGGGATAACCTTGGTCCACCCTGTCCCAGAAGCCAGTTACTCTAGGATTCCTGTAGAGACCCTGGAACACTTACAAGGTTTATGGTTCTTCTCATGACAAGGGGAGCTGTCCAGAGGCTTGCCATACGTGATGGAGTATCCTCATCATTCTAAAGAAAAAGGGAAATGGGTGTTAAAAAGATCTAGGAGGAGGAACGTTGGTTTAACTGCTTTAGGTGACTCTCCCTGAAGAATCAGACAGGCTGGATAAGAAGCACCCAATGTCCTCTCCTCCCCTGCCACCAATCCACGCTGCACCTTCAGTCAACCAGAATCCCACATGTGCAGATATCTGCACACAGCTGTAAGCAACGCCCCTGAGGCTACAGAAGGAGGTATCCTTCGTCCCTTCACCTTGAACCAGGCTAGGAACAAAAGCACCGGCCAACTCGAGCCCTGGGCATCGCCGTCCTTTTCCAGGGGGTAGTTAGTGGGATGGACAGGAGCACACACACACACACACACACACAGTACCTTCAGATTCTCTCCATCCAGAATATCCATGAAGCCATCGTCCTCATCAGACAGAGTGGCAGCCATAGGTGACTGGGGCATAAAAAGAGGAACAAAATTGCCTGGTTCACTGGTACCACTTTCATCTGAGGAAAGCTACAAGACACAATTCAGAGCTTGTTAATAAGCGAGAGCTCTCACAGGCTTCGCTGTCTTTAGATGGGCCACTAGGTTTTATTACAGTCGTTATAAAAAGTAAGACGTTAGCAGCTACTAAACAAAGGAATAAAGGAGTATGTGCCCTATCAGGGCTGTAGGTCAGCAAGACACAGCCCCGAGATGGGTCAGGTCAGGAAGCCATCACGTGAAATGCAACCACCTTATGAATTCACCTTACAGTGGGATCTGGGGAGCTTGGGAAGAACAAGTTTTGTTTTATCAGGAGGCTGAAATCAGTGAACACTGGTGTGCTACTATGATAATCTGCTGAGATGAAGACGAGTAAGAAGACCAAGTCCGTACAAGGACAGAAAATGGTCCAGAGAACACCTATGTAACTCTAGTTCTGACAGGGAAATAAAGGGTGGTCTGACTCTAGAAAGTCTACCCTCATTCTTTAGACTTGGGATTTAAATGAGAGCTGCTTGGTTTTTAACTGAGCAATTACTGGGTACCAGACACTATGATAAAATCTTTACATGTATAATCCCATTTAAGGTTCACAGCACACTGAGGATAGCGAATCTTTTTTTTTTATTTAACAAATGAGGACACTTGTGCTTCAGGTTACCAAGATCACACACCACACAGCTAGCCTGTTTGACTTCAAATCCCAAGCTCTCATCTGTACTACACTCACTACCTCTTAGCAGGGAAAACCACTCCTGGAATAAAAATGGGGAACTTCATTTAAAAAAAAAAAAAAAATCACTCATAAATCCACCATCTAGGGATAAACACTGCTAACTGAAGTATTTCTTTTCTAGGTGCTGTTCGAAGCCATGAAGAAAAGTTTATAGAGATATAATTTTTCACAGTAACTTGCTGGCCCCAGCCTAAATCCAACAAAGAATCCTTAAGAATACCCAAATCCCTTTGAGGTACACATGCATTAGTCCTCCTGTGTCCTTCTAGTTTTCTGAAGGGCTCACTCACTCAGAAATCCCCTCTGCAGCGAGTGCTGGCACTCGCTCTAGGCCGGCTCTGGTCCTGCGTAAGCGCACCTGCGCACACCCTCAGCACACCGACCGTTTTTGAGCGGATAGAGTGCCAGGGGGGTAACCTCAGGGGGCAGCGTCCCCTGAAGGTGCAGACACCATGCTAGGATCCCTAAATGCAGATGTGATAGAGAAAACAACTGCCAAGTCTAGAGCTCTGACTCTGGATAGGACCTAATTCTTTCTCCATGATTCCCACATGGGGTCTTTATGAATCTACAAATGGTGGCTTGGAGACCAAACACAAGGACAACAATACCCCTTGACAGGACTGAAAGCCAAGCTAGTGAGATCAGCGTTGGCTTTCTTTCCATTTGTATGCTCAGCACCTACCATTATGGGCAGCCGTGGTGCTCAGTCTCCAAGTAGGCACTGAAGATACTTAGTTTCTGATACCCAACACCCAAAGGGTTACTGTGTACCTGAGCAAGTGGTGATTGTTAAATCCTGGTCTTCTATTTATCTGTGACCTTTGGCAAATCACCCAAGCTCCCAGACTGTATTTTCCTTATCTGTAAAATGGGGTGACTCCAGCTACTTCAGTTTTATTAAGATTCAATACAAGAACGTCTGTAAAAGTGCTTTGTGGAATGCCAGACAGAGCAGCAGTATTGGCAGGACCTGAACTGCAAACCACAAACCAGACTGGAAAGCTCTATGTTCAGATGCAGGCTCGTTCACAGAAAGACCTGGAAATCAGCTGTGATCATTTTGCTCAAGTTGGGCCTCTCTAGAGATGCCTGTTGTCCCAATTTAGGATCCAGTAGAAAAGCTTGGGAGTAACTACTGTCTCTGACTGTATGGCAAATAGCCCAGATTAAAGTGACTCCAAATACTGCCAAGCAGCCTGTAGGCACTGGGCTCACTGCAATCCGTAATTCTTAACAACCCACCTTTAGAAGAAGCCAAGTGCTCTCTTCAATCATCTCTGGGAAGTTCTTACACTCAGGATTCACCATAAAAAAGCAAATTTTAAATAAGAGATATAATCCCACCATACATACACTTAGAACGAACCAGGATGCCTGCAGATTATTTTCCCAGAATTGGCACAAAGTTTTCCTTGCTCCAGTCCAATATTTTCAAACATACCACCTCTTACTCTGCTTCTGTCTATCTGCTCTCCAGATACAGAACAAGAATGTGTGAAGGTCTAGTTTCAAAAGACAAAGTCAAGATAAAGACAGCAAGAGCTACATGTCTTCAGCTCCAGGCTAAAGAGGGTGCTTTAATTCTCTCTTCCCACCAGGAACTCCCCATTTGAAAGCCAGAGCACATACCATCCGAGCTGGGGCGGAGTTCTGCCTCTGCGTGAAGAGATCTTTACCCTCCTCAAGTGCATGAGAGTGAAGGCAGCCACGAGACGCAGGTCTTGTTGGCTTCTTAAACTCAAAGGCTTCCTGTAAGACAGTATAGTTGAGACATCTTCTACTAGACCTGAAACCAGCTCTAGGACCTCAGCTGTAGCTTGGGTGAGATATCTTTGTAACTGCCTCCAAATTAAGGGTTTACCTATTTCTGGTAATTCCAACACTGGATCTGCGTAACTAACACATTTCCAAGACCCTATCAATGGCTAACTTCTAAAGCAGATTTTTTCCCTCTCATCACACCACTTTATTGTCTTTTTATTTATCTGTCTTTGCCAGATATATAAAACACAAGTTAGGGAAGTGGATGTGGCTCAAGCAGTTGGGCGCTCGCCTACCACATGGGAGGTCCTGGATTCAGTTTGTGGTGCCTCCTAAAGACAAGCAAGACAGTGAGCTGATGCGACGGGCTGGCATGGCGAGCAGACGCAAGAAGACAACACAATGAAGAGACAACGAGGAAACACAATGAGAGACACAACAAGCAGGGAGCTGAGGTGGCTCAAACAATTAAGTCCCGGTTTTGGTTCCCAGTGCCTCCTAAAAAGATGAGCAGACAGCAAGCATGTAATGAAGAGACAGAGAGCAGACAGTGAGCACAAACAACCAGTGGGGAGGGAGAAATAAATAAATAAATAAATACAAGTTATAAGCTAAATCACAAACTTGCTAAAATCTAAAGTAATGTCATCAAAGTCTTAAAAATGACTACATCAGGATAATTACCTTCAACTTTTCACTCTAAATTCATATCTGTTTGAGAACTTTATATTTTTTCACCTCTTCCTATCAACAAGAGACAATATTTTCCCACTTACAAGTATATCACATGCTAAAAACAATGAAGAAAAAAAATACTGGTTTACTCAACATGGATGAGCCTCACAATGTTGAGGGAAAAGAAGCCAGATGTGACAGAATACGCATTGTATGATCCCACTGACTTAAATAGTTTAAAACCAGGCAAAACTAATCTACAATGACAAAACTCAGCCTATGGTTAACTTTGTGGGAGATGATTCCTGATGGGAGGAGCATGAAGGAGCTTTGGGAGTGGTTACATAAGTGTGCTCATTTGTAAGCAGTCATCAAGCTGTACACTTGAGATGTGTACACACTTGGTTATGTTAGAAGTTTAGAAAACAAGGATAATTGCATTATAGAAAATTTGAAATACGAGAACACCCACAATCCCCCTATCCTGAAATATCCACTTAAGAATTTATCATTAGGGAAGCGGGTGTGGCTCAGTCAACAGAGCTCCCGTTTACCATATGGGAGGCCCCGGGTTCGCTTCCCCAGGCCTCCTTGTGAGGGCAGGCCGGCCTGCACGGCGTGGTGGGCTGATGCAGGGGGGCCTCGCAG
>JAQZBX010050817.1:0-19707 GCA_029593785.1 Cabassous unicinctus | reverse complement strand
GGGAGATAAGCAGACACAGAGAAGACACGCAGCGAATGGACATAGCAGCACAAGCAGCAAGGGGGGGGGTAAATAAAAAATAAAATAAAAAAATCTTAAAAAAAAAAAAAAAAAGAGCACTATCGAGTAACAACACGCCAAGGGGCACACGTGCTAGGCTTAGAGGGTAACTTCTCGTGAGTTAGGGAAATCCCAGGAAGAGGCTTCTGGGGGGACTCTACTGACTGCATTCTTGGGAACGCGAGAAGCAGGCACCCCTCACCTCTCCTGCCTGACAAGCCGCAGAGGAACAAAGCCCAGGCTCAGATGCTTGCCAAGGCCTCCCAGAAAGGCCTCACATCCCAGGAACCAATGTCCGATGCTTACCCTGTAAATACTCTCTGATTCGCTCCTTCAGTTCCAAAGACTTATTTTTGCTTCTCTCACAAATTACCTATTTAAAAAAAAAAGAGTAAATGAACACTCTAAATTTTATTTTATCACATTTTCTTGTCATTTAAATAATTTTATAAAAGTTTTAAATTCAACAAAATAAGGATAGTACCTTAATGCTGAAGATATCATAAAACCCGTATTAAAAAATGTATTGAACTGTACAGCCTTTTCCTAAAATGCTTTTGTAAAAGCTTAAGGGAACAGGGCGAAAAAGAACACATGGGTGAGTTTTATTTCTTTCTACACTTTCTAATTTTCTTCACGGAAAGGAAAGGCTCAGAAGTGCGCTAACTTGTCAGAGCACAGGTGTGTGGTTGTGTGCTCAGGTTCTTGGGTGGAGGGTGCCACGCCTGGGACTCCTCTCTCCTCTTTCACCTGCAGACATTACCCCTTGGGTGGGAGAAAGGTCGTCCAGGCTGAAGGAAGGGGCAGGGGACCTGGTGAGGGACACAAACGTTATGTTTATGCAACTCTAGGAATCAACCTTCCCAGCCCTTAGAGAACTGCAGTGAGAAGAACCTTAGCTTCCTAGAAACAAAAGAAAACCAACAACTTTCAAATAAGAGGATATAAAGGAACTGCAAAATTTTTACCTCCTGCCAGCCTGTGAAAGAAACTAAAATTGTACAGTATATCCAGTGAGTATGACTAAATTTTTCTACATGTGTAACTGATTGTGAACACAAGTCAAATGCTTTTATTTATTTATTTATTTACCCCCTTCCCCCCGATGCTTGTGCTCGCTGTGTCCATCTGCTGTGTGTTTTTCTGTGTCTGCTTGTCTCCCTTTGTTGGGTCGTCCGGCTGCGTCAGCTCGCCGCGCGGGCTGGCTTGCCTTCACCAGGAGGCCCCGGGAAGCGAACCCGGGACCTCCCATATGGCAAACGGGAGCCCCATCAATTGAGCCACATCCGCTTCCCTCAAATGCTTTTAAAAGTCATGAATTTTACATTAAAAACTCTCTCTCTCTCAGGACAAGTTGAGTTAGAGATATACAAAGTAACAGTGGTCTCTGAGCCGTGTGGCTTTCTGGTGAGCTAACTCTTTCTGCTTATTTGTATATTCTACATTCCTCCTGTGGGGTGTCAAGGGCCCCCCCCAGAGACGGTGCTCACAGGTTTCACTTCTAACAGGGAGGAAGGTCCACTAGTGCGTAAACCAAGCTGCCGCTTCACTCTCAACGGTGCCTTCTCCACTTCACAGGAAGGGCACTTCGTCCCTCTCGGAGGCTCACTTTGCTCAAACAGGGATGCCACCAGGATCCATCCGACAAGGTCTGTCTGGATCAGCTGGAGGGAGGGCAGAGCCCAGCACAGTGCTGGGGCACGCTGAGCTGCCCGCTCCGGCAGCAGCACCTCCTGTGCCGCAGCCACCTCTACTCTCCGCGAGCCCTGGCCAGCCCCCGTGTGCACAGAGAGACGAGGCAAGGCTGGGAGCTGCTCAGAACAACGGGTCACCAGCAAACTGGGCCAGTGGAGGCACCTCCTTCACCAAATGCCGTCTGGTTTGCTTAAACCAGGCGACCGCTAGGCTATGGGAAACTAACTAATTTCAAACACAGTCAAAAAAAAAGAGAGGAGGTTCCAAGATGGAAACAACCCAAGTGTCCATCAACCGATGGATAAACAAAATGTGGTATATACATACGTATGAGGGAATACTATGTTTCCGTAAGAAATGAAATTGGGACACATATGAGAACATGGATGAACCTTGAGGACATTTTGCTAAGTGAAAAAAGCCAGACACCAAAGGACAAACACTGGATGGTCTCACTAACATGAACTAAATACGAAGAATAAACACATGGAGTTAAAACCTAGACTATAGGTTACTAGGAGATAGGATGAGAGCTGAAAAAGGGCACTGAAGTATGCATTATTTTCAATTAGCTTGATTGTGGAAGTGTGGAAATGGATAGAGTTGGTGGTAACACATTATAGTGAGTATAACTAACACGGCTGGTTTATGAATGGGATTGTGGCTGAAAGGGGTTGTCTAGGGATGTAAATGCCAACTGAAAGACAGCTAGAGAATCACCTAGGGCCTGAATAACAGCGAACCCGCAGATGGATGAGGACTGTGGTGAACAGTACAAACACAAGAATGTTCTTCTATGAGTTAGAGCAAATGTACGTGATGCCTAGGAAAATACAATTAATGTATTTATGGACTAGAGTTAACAGCAATGTGTAATATTTTTGCATCAAAGAAAGTACTACATCAACGCTAAGGGTCACTGTTAGGGGAGTGTGGGGTTTCTTCCTTTGGACTAAGGAAAAGTTCAAAGGTTTACTGGGTCAATGACTGCACAGCTCTGTGATGAAGGTGAGAGCCCCAGAGTGTGCCCTTTGGGTAGAATGTACAAGGCCTGGGGCTGTGTGACACAGTGAACCATGTGGCGGAAGATGGACTGTGGTTAACAGCACAAATACGAGAGTTCTCTCATGGACTATAACAAATGTACAACACTAATGGATAGTGTTAATAATAGGGGAGAATGGAAAAAACATACCAAATAGTTAGTGGTAATAGTCTGATGATGTTCTTTCATGATCTGTAACAAATATTCCACAACAACGAAAGGTGTTGGTGGAGAGGCACTGTATGGGAATTTTGCACATTATGTGTGATTGGTTTTTTGCCTTCTCTTTTTTTTCCCTCCACTTTTTATTTCTTTGTTTTTTATTCTTTCTGTGCATGACTTTTGTAAGCTTACAACTTCTCTAATTTAACAAAAAAATCTAAACAAAATCTATAAAGAAGATCTTTTGGATATATATTGAACATAATATACTGTCAGATAATACATCTTCTCAATCACATATGTAATGTTCAAATTTTATCATATATTAGGACACAAAGATAACATCAATGAGTCCCATAAAGTAAAAATATTATATACAGGCCCCTCTTATCATGGTGCAATGGAACATGTTTTGTCCTGTGCCTTTGTTTAATGATGTGAATGCTAATGAAATACCCATGTCAACTAAAAACAAAACAAAACCAAGAACAAGCCCATCACTAACCCACTTGACTGCCCCATTTCCCCAGGGCCTACAAATGCGTCACCTCTAGGGTGGCTGCACTTCACGCAGCAACCGGAGCCCCACAGCGCAGACACGGGAGGCAGGACTCACAGTCAGGGCTACTTGTGGCCCCGTGGCAGGTCTAAGGCTACAGTTTCATTTATTTTCATTTCTAACACTACATAATAACTGAATTTTAATAGAAACTTACATCTTCAGGTGTTTTATCATATTTGTTCCTTGGATTTTTTACAATCAAAGGGTGTGAAGAAAGTATGTTGACCACTTCTGCATTCCCAAACTTACAGGCAAAGTGCAACGGTGTGTCGTAGCCCTGAAAAGGTGCAGAGGAGGTCACTTACTTATACTTTTTCTCTTGTAAGGCTGCTTTGAGACCAAAAGAGGTAATCAGTTTAAACAAGTCTCTAGAACAAAAACCCCAAAGACATTCATTTTCTTCATAACTGAAACTGGCCGGGATGCCTGTGCATGTCCTCCCCTGGACACCCTGCCCGCGGGGCCCCCGTCCTCCCCTGGACGCCCTGCCCGCGGGGCCCCCGTCCTCCCCTGGGCGCCCTGCCCGAGGGGCCCCCGTCCTCCCCTGGGCGCCCTGCCCGCGGGGCCCCCGTCCTCCCCTGGGCGCCCTGCCCGCGGGGCCCCCGTCCTCCCCTGGGCGCCCTGCCCGCGGGGCCCCCGTCCTCCCCTGGGCGCCCTGCCTGAGGGGCCCCCGTCCTCCCCTGGACACCTTGCCTGTGGGCCCTCGTTCCCCCCTGGATGCCCTGCCCGTGGGCCCCCGTCCTCCCCGGGCACCCTGCCCACGGGGTCCCCATCCTCCCCTGGACGCCCTGCCCGCGGGGCCCCCGTCCTCCCCTGGATGCCCTGCCCGCGGGGTCCCCGTCCTCCCTGGGCCCCTGTCCTCCCCTGGGCCCCCCATCCTCACACCCTGCCCACAGGCCCCTGACCTCCCCTGGGCAACCTGCCCGTGGGCCGGGACCACAACGCATGCACAGTCAACAGGCGCTTTTTAACATTCGGCGCCCAGGATAGTGCCTGTCATGGAACTGCCGCTCAAAAGTGAAATAATATTAAAGAAACACACCAATCAACAAACGAAGGGAAAAATCCAAACGACCATCTCAACTGATACAAAAAAGGCATCTGACAAAACCTAGCATCCTTTCCTGATAAAAACAGGGACAGAAGGAAACTTCCTCAAGATAAAAAAGGGACCAAAAAAAAAAAAAAAAAAGATCATAAAGGGCATATATGAAAAGCCCACAGCTAACATCATGCTCAGTGGTGAAAGACTGAAAGTTTTCTATCAGGAACAAGACAGGGATGCCCCACAGTCACCACTGTTATTCAACACTGTACTGGAAGTTCTAGCCAGAGCAATTAGGCAAGGAAAAGAAATAAAAGGTGTCCAAATAATAACGGAATAAGCAAAACACTCCTGTCCCACTCCCAGCCAGCTCTCGCTAAGCTCTCTGGGTCCAGTCCTCCGCATGCCTGGTGCAGAGAGGCGCTACGAGGAACCCAACACTTAATATACTGGGAACGCAAATCTTCTACCATAAAACTGGCTGTAACTTCTACTTTCAAAAAAGAGAATAAGGAAGGCACACCTACCCCTTTGTCAGGAGTGTTAAGGTAAAGGTCCACGATGTAACACACACGCTTCCGCAGCATGTTCATGTCATCGTCTGGGTACATGAGCCGCATAAACTCAGGATTCTCCAGAGTATCTAGAGTCAACTGGCAGATGGAAGCCCGATTCTCTTTGGCAGCAACATGCATGACGTTGTACCTACATCCTTCCTGAGGGAAAACGACATGTTCGGAGCTTCATTTTCACCAGATGCAGCATGCTGTCATGCGTACAGTGACAATGCCTGAGCTAATTTGATGCCAACAAAACCAAGCGCGGGTTTACCTGTACAATGGTTGGGTTGTCCCCAGAACCAATGAGGTACCGGGGGTTACTCCAGATAAGATCGGAAAAGACAGCCTCTTCTCCCTTCTCCACGGCCTTTCGAAGTTTGGCGGTGAGATCCTGTGTACGAGGATTTTTATAACTGTTCGCTCGCTCTTTGTTTACTGTTTCTGGCTCAGATAAGTATAAACCATCTGTCATTGAAAGGCAGAATTTAAGAACATTTAATTCCACAAAAATTTTCTCATCACCATGTGCTAGATACTGAGGGGATGAAAAGTTCTCCTGCAAGAAACAATAACAACATGCAGCTGGATGAAATGCGTCCTGCCCTCCTACCATGGTGCAAACACACCGCCATGAGCATGGAAGTCCAAGCGCCATGAAACCCGACTGCAATTGGGCAGCAACAGCCTTTATGAATGAGGAGCCACTGTGGTCTGTGAAAAAGAAGTGGAGCTCCAGGAGTGGGCAGGGATAAGGGCAGCCATGGCCAAGGGACTGCACCCACAAATGCAAAGGGTCCTTTCCAGGGAGAACGCCCCAAAGTGAGGTCTGCTGGACAACATCGAGCATCTATTAAGAGATTTTCTTCAGTGGAGTCTTCACAAACATGAAAAGAGGGAAATCTGTACCAGGCTGAAATCACTCTGGTTTCCATCTAAGAAACACCTGTACAAGGCTGAGTAAGGTGGCAGAGATGGGGGTAGATGGGACTCTCAATAGAAGGCCAGATGCCTGGAAGCAGAAGCCACAATCCCCTTGGAACTCAAGCCAGCTCAGGCAAACCAGGCCCACTGTGAGATGGGAGACGGGATGAGAACTCAGACCTGACCAAATCTAAAAGGTCTGGGCCTCCTAGGAATAAGATTCCCAGTTCAGAGAGGGGTGGAGGAGTGTGGCCAGGTTTCTGGCTGGAAGGTGCCCACGAGTGGATCTCCTCAGTGTGGGAGCCGGGTCGGCACAGAGGCTACTGTTCTGCAAGAAGGTGTGGCATCAGGTGGGGAGGGGAACAGGCCTCTATCTACAAAGGCTCTACAAGCAGCAGGGGAGAGAGAGAACTGGTATGAACAAAAGGGGCAATAGTGTCTCCCCGTCGAGGCACCAGAGCACCAGCTCATTAGCTTCCGGGCTGCTTCAGTTCCCAAGTGCCCCAATCCTCTCCCTTACCTTTCCATCCCACATCCTCCCCAGACCAGCTTTCTATTCTCCACAGACTTGCTGCAGCCTGGGCCTCGAGTCTCTACTACTGAGCAAATTGAATTTATCGCAAAGATGGAGAACACTAGTAACACTGTATCAAGAAAGAGGGCACAAAATACTTTTGGGTAATTTTGATGATAATGCCAAGGTATAAACTGCTATATAATTACCTTTCACCCCACCATTGCTAAAGATTGGTGCTATTTTCACAGGAGAAAGGGGTAAAGAGATTTTGCTTGGAGAAGGGAAATAATCAGAATTTCCTCTGGCAAATTTCTCAGCATCTTCTCTGCTTGAAAAAGCTTTAAATCGAGATCCCTTGTTCATTTTGACAGCTTGCAAGGCTTCCTTTTTATCTTCATAAACATGAATCCTTTCTGTGTGAGAAAGAGAAGAGTAAAATTAAAGATGAATAGCTGGGGAAACAGATGTGGCTCAAGCAACTGAGCTCCTGCCTACCACATGGCAGGTCCCTGGTTTGGTTCCCGGTGCCTCCTAAAGAAGACAGAGAGCTGGTGCGACGGGCAGGTGCAGCAAGCTGATGCAACAAGAGACACAGAAGAAAAACATAATGAGAGACACAATAAAGCAGGGAGCGGAGGTTCCCGGTGCCTCCTAAAAAGAGGACAAGCAAGACAGTGAGCTGGCACGACAGGCAGGCGTGGCAAGCTGACGCAACAAGGAGACACAACAAAGGACACAGGAAGAAAAACACAATGAGAGACACAACAAAGCAGGGAATGGAGGTGACTCAAGTGATTAGGTGCCTCTCTCCCACACGGGAGGTCCTGTGTTCGGTTCCCAGTACCTCCTAAAAAAACATGGAAGATGAAAAGACACAGCAAGTGCAAACAATGAGGGGGTGGGGAGAGATAAATAAAACAAATCTTTTTAAAAAAAAGAAAAAAAGATAAATAACTGGAACCACTGCCACTTAATTCACACCTGGATGGATGTCCCTAGGCTTAATGATAAGCTTAACATTTTTTCCCCATATTCAGATTTCTGATTTTTATTCTCAGAAAAAAAGGACCTTAGCTAGTCAAACCACCACCAACAAAGCCAACCATGATAGTCTCGATTCTCTTCAATTATATTTTCTGTCCTCAGGAATGTAGACAGACAGACAGACGGCTCAGTCGTCACTGGTCCACTTCCCCAGGCAAGTTGACTACCCTCGTGAGGGCGTCCTTCCTCAAGCTGTACACCTGAGAGCAGCCTCTCTGCCTCTGCACTAGCACGTATAGTGTGTGCTCCCGGGGTGGGAGGCGGGTCTGCACGGAGAGCAAACTTGGGGCCTGCTTGCAGGAGTGGGCCAGTCCTCCTCCTCTGACACTGTCACCCTTCTTCAGTGCTGGGCCATCACCTTGATTTGTGCAAGATGTAATCAGATATGAGTCAACTAAAGAACTGTCCGATGAAGAAGGGCTGACTGAGATTTATAGACAACAAGAACCAAAAAACCTACCTGAAATTCTCCACAGATGGTGGAGTCTACTCATCTAATGATTCTTTTTTGGTTGTTTTTAAAAATAAGTGTCCACCCAATGCAAATCAAAATCACAATGAGACACCATTTCACACCCCCTAGAATGGCTACTATTTAAAAAAGGAAAATATGTGCTGGAGAGAATGTGGAAAAATAGGAGCCCTCACACCATTGCTAGTGGGAATATGAAATGGTACAGCTGCACAGAAAACAGTTTAAAAAAAAAAACAAAAAAAACCCAGAAAGTTAAGTTTAGAATTACTATATGACCCTGGAATCCTACTCTTTGGGGTATATATCTCCAAAAGAAGTGAAAGCAGGGACTCAAACAGATACTTGCACACTGATGGTTATAGTGGCATTATTCACAATTGCCACAAGGTAGAAGCAACCCAAGTGCCCATCAAAGGAAGAATGGATAAATAAAAGGTGTTATAGTGTATCCTTACAGACGTTTTTCCGTGCACACAAAGATTTTTTGTGTGTGTGTGGTACCGAGGGCTGGTGATGGAACCCAGGACCAACCACTGAGCCACATCTGCTTTCCTGAGTTGGTTTTTTCTTTTCTTTTTTTAAAAAAATATTTATTTATTTCTCCCCACCCCACCCCCGGGCCTTGTTGTTTGCGCTCACTGTCTGCTGTGTCTGCTCGACTTCTTTTGTTTTTTAGGAGGCACCGGGAACTGAACCTGGGACTTCACATGTGGTAGGAAGGCACCCAACTGCTTAAGCCACATCCACTTCCGTTTTCTTTTGTTTTCCTTGTTGTCTGTTTTTCTTTAGGAGGCACCAGGAACCAAACCTGGGATCTCCAAAGTGGGAAGCAGGCACTCAACTGCTTGAACCACATCCGCTCCCAGACACGGATATTTTTGAACAAGACTAAATTCATCTGTATATGCACCTAGTATCCTACTTCTCCCTACTTAAAAGATTATGAGTCTTCTGATTTGCTTCATCCTGAAACCCCTCACAAAACATCACTGAAATAAATGTAAAAGTATAAACATATCCACTGCACAGCGCCTAATGCACCTGGCCTGTGTACATCAAAACATGTCGAGATGTTAAACAGTTTATAAAAAGACCATGGAAAACCTAAAGAACGTGGGCCGACAGCCACCTGGAAGGAATCCACAGCCCTTGCCGCACTGTGGGAAGGGAGTGGGCCAGGGCTGCGCTGCACAGCACGACGCGTGCGCACACCCCTGCTGCGGTGCGGACGCCATTCCAGCGGCAAATCAGACGAGGGACAGGCGCACCACTTCTGCTTGCGGGGATGTGTGCAGCCTACGTAGCGCTGCCACCAGGAACAGAAAGCGGCTGCAAAGAGCCCTGGGTTCTGTGAGGATGGGCAAGGTTCTGGGGCATTCGGGTTGTCTCTAAAGCCAAATGCTAATATATAGTTTTTTAAAAACAACTTTTATAAAGTAAAAAAATTAAAAATAAATTAAAATTCCACCACGACCACTTCTGATTGTCACTAAATCTTCTTGGAAAAATTCTTATGTTTGAATATTCCATTTTATTCATGGTCCATTAATATGTTTAACCAATATCCTATGCTTGGGCATTAAGAACTTACAAATTTTCACTATCACAAACAATATCACAATAAGCATCCTTGTACATAAATCTTTGTTCACTGGTCCAAAAGACCTCCTTAGGATAAAATTCCTAGAAATGGAATTTCTTGGTCAAAGGATATGCAGCTTTTTTACATTCACATAGTGCCCCCAGAGTGTGTCAACTGGCACTCCTAAAAGAGTGTGGCATCCTAATCAACACTGCATTTGCATTATTTTTTCCCCAATACAATCTAAGTCTTGTTTAAAATCGTGATTCTTCAATGTTGAAAATAATAATTTGTATTCAGATGTTTAATATTGAACTAAAAATTCCTGACAAATGGTAGCAAGCCAATAAATACTTAAGTGAAGCATATATTACAGACTCTGATTTTCCTAAAATTGAGGAAGGTTCTTTATCAAAATGCTAACAATGGTTTATCTGGGGTGAGATTACTTCCTCTTATCTGAATTTTGCAAGTTTAAAAATCATTGTGCTTCCTCTGATGCCATGTACTAATCTGTGTAAGGAAACGCTGAGCGCCCGTCACATTACCGTTCCTCGCTGGGGTGTCTTCAAATATTGGGCACACTCCGTAGAACAGAGGTGGCTCCTTGGAGGCCGTCACAACTGCTTTGTGGGTGCCGACATGGGCTGTGGCACTCAGGGGTGCAGCGCAGGTCTTGGATGTGATGACATCCTCCTCTGGAGGATTCAAGCCCACACTATAACCAAAATCTTTATCTTCAGAAAGACTGGCCTGCTCAGTTCGGCTCTCTACAGCAGATTTCGAAAGCCTTGGTGTTTCCTGGCTGACTGCTGTAACATCTGCCACAGTTTGGCTAGAAGGAGATGAAGTCAGCACTCCTCTTTGTTCCAATAAAGCCTGAGCCAATTTTTTTTCAAAAATGAACCTTGTGGTTGTGGTAATGGGTCCACATTTCAATCCAGCTTTGATGATTTCTTCTCGAAGGTCATCTGGATTCAGGAGCTTCAATCGAGCCAAGATGGCATCCATTGTCATTTCACCTAGATCCAAGGAAAGGAAAATCAAATGAATTGCTATAAGTGTCTTTTCTAATTAAAAAAAAAAAAAAAAGTTTCAAAGTTTCATTTTAAACCAGTGTTTCTCCATATTCTTTGTAGTCTAATGAATACAAGTCTTTATCACAAATTTTATGTTTCCAATTTGTAAAACCCTAAAGAAAACTAAGATAAACATTTTCTAGGTCATCTGAGTAAGAATCTTATGACCTAATACTATCACAGATTACTAGCACATTACTATTTGAAGTAGATAACAGTTTTGGGGAAATAGGCACACTCATTTCTGGTCAGCTGGAGAATAATTTTAAACAAACCCTATAGGAGGCAATTTGACAATATCTATCAAAATTCCAACTCTAGGTATTTATCCTATGGATGTATCTGCACTTTATTCTATAAGTGATAGAAAACTGTGCAAGGATTTAAAACAGAGGCGCCACTCAAGAGAGCTCTAGCAGCCATTTTGCTAAACCTAATAAAAAATAATTAACATTTTGGGGGCATTTCATGAGACTATTACTCTTATGCATTCTACATAAAGTCATTTAGTATTCACAATAAGCCCACATGGTACATATTACCACTGTCATTCCCATTTTACAGATGAAGAACGAAAAGCACAGAGAAGCTAAGTAACTTGCCCAAGATGTACAGCTAACAAAGGAATCTGACTTAGAGCTGGAGCTTTAACTGATCTATTAAGTGTGGCCAACGAGGCTCAGAGGGAGAAGTTAAGAAAGGACAGAGGGCAGACAGAGACTACAAGAAGGGTCGGAATGAAAAGCAGGTCTTCGTGACCGGCTGGTAAGACTACATGGGGAAAGGGTGTGCGGCATCAGAAAGAGCCTAGGTTACTACCTCCGCTTCCAGTTTAGGTAACTGGAAAGTGACTACCAGAAGGAGAGGACAAGAGAGACAGAGCAAATGGAGGGGATTCTGTTGTTCCAGAATGAGAAGCCAGGCATTAGCAGCACCTACTGCACGCCAAGCAGGCACTTTCATTTTCAAGTTGGAGGTTTAAAGGACAGGAAATTCAGAGTGGGAAAAACAGACTTGGGAGCCATCAGCATTTAGGAGAGGCTATAAAATTGAGACTAAACCAAGGAAAAGGAAACATACAAAAGGACAGTAAGCCTGAGAAGAATCTGAGTAATATCTTAAGGATTAAAAGACACGGGGAGGAGGAAGAAAAACTCTTTTAACAGAATTATGGAAATACTGATATATCACTGAAAACAAGCAGTAGGGAGTTTAAGAAGGATTTTAAATGAGACAACATGATGTTCAGGATTTGCTTTAAATTATGCCAGTGGGGAAGGGAAAAAAAAGAAATGAAAAGAAAAGAAAAAAATGGGAGAGCAGTGACTGATAAAATAAGATTCACAAAATATTAGTATCCGTTGACCGTGAATGATGGATAGGAGGGGTTCATATATTATTCTATTTACATGTATCCCTTTTCTTTCACAATGGGAAGAGAAAATGCACACATCAGAAGTCAAAGAGACTAAGGTTTAAAAAGTGCTCTTGAGATATATACTGTGTTCATAAATTAAAAGATTCGAAACTGTTAAGATGGCAATTCTCCCAAAATTGATGTATATTTTAAAAATCCCAGCTGTGGTGGCAGCCATTTTCCCAACCCTCCTCGACATGGGTGGAGATGGAGGTTTAGCGAGGCAGGGCTTCCTCAGGACTGCGGGGACAGTCAGCTGAAGGGCTGCGTTTGCCCGCACACCAGGAGAGCTCAGCTGTGGGGAGCAGTCGGAGAAGCTCTCGGCACCCTTCCTGATCCCTTCCCCAGGGCACTTTGGAGCTGGTCTGTGTCGTTCCTTGGCCCTGTTTTGGCTGGGAAAGCCCTCTCTGGAGTGACTTACCTCCCAAAATGTGCCCTCCAGGTAAAAGCAGTGTGAGAGAACAAAAAGTATAGAAAACTATAAAGGCTGACAGTCTGGGACAAAGGCCTGCCCCTTCAAATGAGACAGGGAGGTCTGTCTCCTGGAAAACACAGGGGATACCCAAACTCCTGTATACAGAGGAACTCCAAAACAACTAACAAGCAAAAGCTCAGGACAAGACAGAGGCCCAGAAAGACGGAAAACCCTGCACACTGCATTTGCCTTGTACAGATTTTCCTGATAAAAAGCTCAAGAAAATCTCTGTCTTATCACCAGCTGGTTACAAAACTCAGAAACAGACATCAAAGGGAGTAAGTCCCAGAGTTAACATTTCAAAATATTAAAATGTACAGTGTGCAACAAAAAAGTACAAGACAAAGAAACAGGAAATGATTATCCATCCAAAGGAAAAGGATAAAAATACAGAGAACACCAATGAGAAAGACAAGATCATGGACACACTGAACAGTCTTTAAAAAAATGATCTTAAAAATGCTCAAGGAGATGAAAGAAAGTACAGAGAAAGAACTAAAGGATATCAAGAAAACAATGAATGAACAATATGAATGTCTAAGTAAAGAGACAAGAAATTTTAAAAAGGAACCAAACAGAACTCCTGGAGCTGAAAACCACAATAACTGAAATGAAAAATGCCCAAGAAGGTTTCAAGAGCAGACTGGAACTGGCAGAAGAATCAATGAACTCAAAGACAAGATACTTGAAATGAGTCAGGCTAAGGAGTAGAAAGAAAAAGAAAATATTAAAAGTGAATAAGTGAAAACAGGGAGCTGGTGTAGCTCAGTGATTGAGCACCAGTTTCCCACATCTAAGGCCTAAGGTTCAATCCCTAGTACTTCTGAAAACAAAACAAAACAAAAAAAAACAGTGAAAGTAGCCTAAGACACCTTGGGAAACCATTTAGCACACCAATATATGCATTTTGAGAGTCTCAAAAGGAGAAGAAAGAGAGAGACACAGCATTGAATAGTCAAGGGAATAATGAGAGAGAACCTCCCAAACTTAGCAAAAGGCGTGAATATACACATTCAAGGAGCTCCAGAAACACCATACAGGATAAACATGAAGAAAAATACTCTGTCATATATTGATTACACTATCGAATCTATAGCATAAGGAAAGAGTTCTGAAAGCTGTAAGAAAAAAGCAACATGTTCTGCTCAAGGAAGTCCCAATTAGATTGCCAATTTCGTATCATAAACAATGGAGGTAAAAAGGCAGGGGGATGAAATACTTACAAGTGCTGAAGGAAAACAACTGCCTGCCAGGAATTTTCTATCCAGTAAGACTCTCCCTCAAAAATCAAGCCATTCTCAAACAAAAGCTGAGGGACCTGCCCTACAAGCAATACTAAAGACAGCTCTTCAGACTGAAAGGAAAGGACACCAGACAGAGGTTCAAAGCAGCATAAAGAAATAAATACCTGTGGAAAAGGGAACCATTTGGGCAATTACAAATGCCGATATTACTGTACTGTATTGTTTGGTATGTAACCCCACTACTTACTTCCTACAGAGGCTACAATGCAAATGCATAAAAAGTAATGACAAAATCTATGTTTTTCAACATACAATGTACAAAGATATAAAGTGGTAACAAGTACAAAAAAATGGAGGGGGGACAGAGGAGTATAGGAAAAGTAAATGTGCATGTTATTGAAGTAAAGTTGGTTTCAAAAATATTATTGGTATATATTTAGGATGTTAAAATTTAACCACATGGTAACAAAACAGGTGAAAAATATGTCCAGATAGAAATGAGAAGGCACTCAATATAGTACAAAACAAAAAAGCAAATAAATATAAAAGCAGGCATTAATGGAAGTGAGGGTCAAAAAATGTATAAAACTTAGGCTAAACAGCAACTCACAGAAGAAAGCACTGCATTAGGCAGGTCCCAGAACGAAAGCTTAAGAGGCTCGGCTGGGGCAGACCCGGGAGAGAAGGCGTCGCTGCTGCAGCCGCTGCGGAAGCCGCTGCCCTGTGGGCCTCCCATGCCTGCCGTGTGGCCACAGCTGCGCTAGGGAAGACGCTTGGGTGCCAGCTGCACCTCGCCCCCACCCCCGCCCCCAAGGACTTGCACCTCACTCAGGGCCCCAGGCCCAAGGCCGGCCCTTCCTGCTCCCTCCTGGAGGAAGAGTCTCTTGAAACCTTATTTTTGGTTTCTACAAATGGCATCATGGGCCTGCTAAATTTCATACTGGAACTGAGTTAAAGCAACTTCCTGTCACAGCTGTCCTTGAATCTGAGTATACTGCCCCCAAATCTCTTCAGGTGAGTCCTGTGAATGCATCCGTGGCTATGCTCCAGGCCAGCAGAGTTTGGTGTATTACGAGGTTTAGAGACTTTTAGCCAGTTAATTTATCAAGATTCTTTTGGGACTTTTACCATCAACGAATCCAACATTATTGATTCTCCAAGATTTCTCATAGAGGAATTTTAATTAATACAGCCAGACACTATCTACCAGTTAAGAGTATTCTTAAAACTCTGGATACCATGGCTTTTAGTAAGTTTAATGTTCTCTACTGGCACATCGTTGATGACGAGTCTTTCTCTTTTCAGAGCACCACCTTTCCTGAGTTAAGCAATAAAGGAAGCTACTCTTCATTTCATGTTTATACACCAAATGATGTCTCTATGGTGAATGAATATGCTTGATTACAAGGAATTCGTGTCATACCAGAGTGTGATACCCCTAGACATATGCAATCTTGGGGAAAAGGTCATATAACATGTTGTCCATGTTATAATGGACAAAAGAAGTATGGGACTTTTGGACCTATAAACCCTGTTCCAAATACAACTTATGATTTTCTGCCTAAATTTTTCAGAGAAATTAATAAGGTGTTTCCAGATCATTTTATTCATTTGGGAGGAGATGAAGGGGAATTTAAATGTTGGTGATCAAGTCCAGAAATCCTAAATCTCATGAAGAAAAAAGGCTTTGGCATAGACTTTAAAAAACTAGAATCTTTCTATGTTCAGAAGCTTTTGGAAATTATTTCAACCATAAACAAGAGCTCCATAGTGTGGCAAGAGTTTGATGACGACATGAAGCTTCATCCAGGCACAAGAGTTGAAATATGGAAAGGTGATAATGACCCTAGGGAACAAAGTGAAGTCACCAAAGCTGGCTTCCCTGTAATCCTTGCTGTTCCTTCGTACTTAGACTGGATTAGTTAAGGACAAGATTGGGAAAGATACTGTGAAGCGGACCCTCTCGGCTTCGAAGGTAGTGTGGAACAGAGAAAACTTATCATCAGCAGAGAAGCTTGTCTTTGGGGAGAATATGTGGATGCAACTAACCTCACTCCAAGATTATGGCCTCGGGTGAGTGCTGTTGGTGAGACACTCTGGAGTCACAAAGTCAGACACGGAGTAGCTGCAGAACCTCTTTTTACTGGATACTGTGACTATGAGAACAAAATGCGAATAGCAGTCTTAAAGAAGAAAAATAGGAGGGGAATAAAGGTTTATACCATGATCTGTACATGATCTGTACCATGATCAACTTGGTTTTGAAATCACGTAAGTTGAAACTTGCTAGTCTGTTTTTGGAATAAAACATATCTAATGATTGAAAAAATAATGTAAATGTATTAAACTCTACAGTCAAAAGGCAGATATTGGCATAGTAGATAAAAAAGCATGCCCCAACTACAGGCTGTCTACAAGAGACTTGCCTTAAATTCAATAATACAAGTAGGTTGAGGGTAAAAGGATGGAAAGAAAATGTACCATGCAAGTACTAACCAAAAGAGGGCTGGGGAGGCTTTACTATTATGGGATAAATTAGAATTTAAGCTATAAACAATTATGAAGGACAAAGATGGTCATTATATACTGGTAAAGGGGACAACAGGAAGATGTAACAATTATAAATACATATGCACCTAACAGCAGAGCCCGAAAATATATGAAGCAAATACTGACAAATTTGAAGGGAGAAACTGACAGTTCTCCATTAACAGTAGGACACTTTAATAGACCACTCTCATAATGGATAGAACATTTAGTCAGAAGATCAATAGGGAAGTACAGGACTTGAATGATACACTAAATCAGCTAGACATAAACATATATATATCTGCACTGAACGAAAAAACAGTACATATTCTTTTTGAGTGCACGTGGATCATTCTCCAGGATAGACCACATGTTGGGTCATAAAACAAGTCTCAACAAATTAAAAAATATTGAAACCTCAATATATATTCTCCAATTTCAATGAAATGAAGCTAGAAATCACTAACAGAGGGAGAAAGAGAAAATTCACAAATATGTGGAAATTAAACAACACACTCTTAAACAACCAATGGGTTATGTAGGAAATCAGAAACAAATTTAGGATATATCTTGGAAAAAAAAAAAAAAAAGATTTATTTATTTATTCCCGTCCCCCTCGTTGTTTTTTGCGCTCGCTGTCTGCTCTCTGTGTGTTCCTCTGTGTCTGCTTGTCTTCTCTTTAGGCGACACCGGGAATTGATCCTGGGACCTTTCAGAGTGGGAGAGAGACGCTCTATCTCCTGTGCCACCTCAGCTCCCTGGTCTGCTGCATCTCTTATTGTCTCTCCTCTTTGTCTCTTTTTGTTGCGTCATCTTGCTGCACCAGCTCTCTGTGTGGGCCAGCACCCTGTGTGGGCCAGCTTGCCTTCACCAGGAGGCCCTGGGAATTGAACCCTGGACCTCCCATATGGTAGATGGGAGTCCAAACACTTGAGCCACATTTGCTCCCCATAATTAGGATATATATTGAAATGAATCAAAATGAAAATACAACACACCAAAACTTATGGGTTGTAGCAAAAGTCCTGAAAAATTTATAGCTCTAAATGCTTACATTTAAAAAAAAGGAAAAAAAAAAAGAAGAAAGAGTTCAAATCAGAGTCTAAACCTCAAAACTGAAAAAACTAGAAAAAGAGCAAACTAAACCTAAAGCAAGAAGAAGTCAGGAAATAAAGATTAGAGCAG
Organism: Cabassous unicinctus; assembly: GCA_029593785.1. Taxonomy (NCBI): domain Eukaryota; kingdom Metazoa; phylum Chordata; class Mammalia; order Cingulata; family Chlamyphoridae; genus Cabassous; species Cabassous unicinctus. The sequence goes on along the minus strand of JAQZBX010050817.1, from coordinate 2,110 downwards.
AAATCAATGAAATAGAAAATAATAAAAAAAAACCACAATAGAACATTAATAAAACCAAAAGTTGGTTCTTTGAAATATCAATAAAATTGACAAAACTTTAGCTAAACTGATGAAGAAAATAGGAGAGGCTGCAAATTACAAAAATCAGAAATGAAAAGGGGGGCATTACTACTAATCCCATGGAAATAAAATGGACTATAAGAGGATATTATAAACAACTACATGACAATAAATTAGATAGCCTAGATGATATGAACAAATTCTTATAAACACACAAACTATCTACATTAACTCAAGAAGAAATAGACTATCTCAAAAGACCAATTAAAAATAAAGAGATTTAATCAGTCATCAAAAACCTCCCAACAAAGAAAAGCCAGGAACAGATGGCTTCATAGGGGAATTCTACCAAATATTCTAAGACTTAATTCCAATTCTACTCAAACTCTCCCAAAAAATTGAAGAGTAGGGAATACGACCTAAATCATTCTGAGGACATCATCACCCTCATACCCAAGCTGGATAAAGATACCACAAAGAAAACTACAGACCAGTGTCTCTTATGAATACAGATGCAAAAGTACTCAAGAAAATACTAGCACACTGAATCCAACAACATATTTAAAGAATTATAAACCACGATCAAGTGATATTTATCCCTGGTATGAAAAGATGGTTCAAGATAAGAAAATCATTAATGTAATATAGCACAATAACATACTGAAGGAAAAAAACACAAGATAATCTCAATTGATGCAGAAAAGGCATTTGACAAATGCAGCACCCTTTCTTGATAAAAACACTTAGAACACTAGAAATAGAAGGAAACTTCCTCAACATGATAAAGGGCATACCTGAAAAGCCCACAGCTAACATCCTATTCAATGGTGACAGAGTGAGAGCTTTCCCTCTATGGTCAGGAACAAGACAAAGATGCCTACTGCCACCATTGCTATTCAACATTGTACTGGAAGTTCTTGCCAGAGCAATTAAGCAAGAGAAAGAAAATGTATCCCAGGAAAGGAAGAAGTAAAACTTTCACTATTTGCAGATGATATGATCCTATATACAAAAAATCCTAAAAAATGCATAACAAAGCTCCTAGAGCTGATGAACTAAGCAAAGTGGCAGGGTACAAAATGTGGTGTTTCTATAAACAATGAAAAAGTGGAGGAGGAAATCAAGAAAAAAATTCCATTCACAATAGTAACTAAAAAGATAACTAATGTTAGTAACTAAAATGATCAAATACCTAGGAATAAGAATAACCAAAGATGTAAAGGACTTGTACATGGGAAACTACAAGACACTGCTAAAAGAAATCAATGACCTAAATAAATGGAAGGATATTCCATGTTCATGGATTGGAAGACTAAATATTGTTAAGATGTTAATACTACGCAATGCAATTTATAGATTTAATGCAATTCCAATCAAGTTACCAAAAGTTTTCTTTGCAGAATTGGACAAGCGTAACTTCAAATTCATATGGAAGTGTTAGAATAGCCAAAATCGTCTTGAGAAAGAACAATTTGGAGGACTCACACTTCCTGATCTTAAAACTACGTTAACACTGCTAAAAGAAATCAATGAAGATCTAAACAAATGGAAAGATATCCGTGTTCATGGATTGGAAGACTTAATACTGTGAAGATGTCAATCTCACCCAAACTGACTTACAAATTCAATGCAATGCTAATCAAAATTCCGACAGCCTACTTTATAGAAATAGAAAAGGCAATTAGAAAATTTATTTGGAAGGGAAAGTGCACCCAAATAGCCAAAAGCATTCTAAAAAAGAAGAGCCATGTGGGAGAAATTTCACTGCCTGACCCTAAAATATATTACAAAACTACAGTGGTCAAACCAGCTTGGTTGGAAGCGGATGTGGCTCAATCGATAGGGCTCCCGTTTACCATATGGGAGGCCCCGGGTTCGTTTCCTGGGGCCTCCTTGTGAGGGCAGGCCGGCCCGCGCGGCGCGGTGGGCTGATGCAGCAAGACCTCACAGCAGGAAGCGGGTGTGGCTCAATCGATAGAGCCCCCGTTTACCATGTGGGAGGCCCCGGGTTCGCTTCCTGGGGTCTCCTTGTGAGAGCAGGCCGGCCCGC
>JAQZBX010050816.1:0-19554 GCA_029593785.1 Cabassous unicinctus | reverse complement strand
TTATGATTTTTTTCACTCTTATTGCTTATTTTTTTCTGTTTTTTTTTTAATCGTTTCTTTTCTATCACATTTTATTATTACTATTAACCTTTCTCTCTTCTCTCTTTCCTTTTCTGTGACCTCAATATTTTTTCAAGGGAACAGAGAAAACTACAAGAATATAGAATAAGTGGAAAAAATTGTCAGAGGAACCTTAACAAAAACCAAAACAATATAAAATGCTAGAGTGGGAAAAGAAGCTAGCTCTCTGAATAAGCCATCAAGATAGACAGATGCATAGACACAAACAAAAAATTACAAGCCATACTAAGAAACAGGAAGACATGGCACAGTCTAATGAACAAACTAAGAAACTGTTGTTCATAGTCTAATGAACAAACTAAAAAACAGGTGAAGACGCAGAATATGCATCAACAATTCAATGATGTCCAAACAAATATAATTAATCAATTTAATGAAGTGAAGGAAAAGATCAATATATTAAGAAGATACTGGGAGAATATACTGAAGAAATTGTAAACCTACATAAAAAGGTAACAGATCTCATGGTGATGACTGGCACAATGAAAGAAATCAAAAATATGCTGAAAGCACACAACAGCAGATTTGACTAGATAGAGGAAAAATTAATGATGTTGAAGATAGTATATTTGATATTAGACAGATAGTAGAACAGATATATAAAAAGATGGAATACATTCAGCAGAGGCTCAGGAAATTGAATGACAATACAAAATGCACAAATATACGCATCATAGGCATCTCAGCAGGAGAAGAGTAGGGAAAGGGGCCAGAAAGAGTGTTGGAGAAAATAATGGCTGAAAATTTCCCAACTTTTTTGAGGGACATGGATGTACATGTCCAGGAATTGCAGGACACTCCAAACAGTATAAATCCTAACAGGCCTACCCTGAGACAAGACTGTAACCCAAAGATTGGGTAAAGAGTGGCAGTCACCCCAACACACTTGGAATGTGAGGTCTGGAGCTTGGTCTCCACCCATATGCTTGATGAGGATAGAACCAAGAAAATGGCCATTGAGCAAGCCTGTGGAAAAGGTGGGTCCTCATGAGGCCCCAGGGAGAAGAAACCATCTTAAGAACGACTCTCAAACTTTGAAATTGAATGGAGTATGCCCTGCAGGTTCACTGAACTGTAGAGAACCCTTGACTCATGTATCCCTCCCAATTTCTCCTGGTAATGAAAATACTTATCCTTTGCCCATTTGATTTGCCCATCTGTTTTGGAAACAGAAAAATTGTTTGTAAGTTTCAGAGGTCTACAGCCAGATGGGACTTTGCCCCAAGACCAACTGTATTTCTTTATACTTAGTGTGATATGATTTTATACCCTTCGTGGGTGTGGACTCACAGAGAAACCACGTAGCAGAGAAGGGAGCTGAGAGTTTTGATACTGGAGCCTGGGAAGTAACACACAAAGAAGCAGATATGTGAGGAAGGAGAGAAGGTTCCATTAGACAAGGAAGAGGCCCCAGGAAAAGAGACAAGCCATTCACCTGGTAATCTACAGCTGGCCTTGTGGAGAGAGCAGAGAAGCTGAGCCAGGAGAGAAATGAGCCTTGGGAAGAGAGGAACCCAGGAAGCCTGAACGCTTGCAGTTATTGGCAGCTATCTTGCTGTAACACGTGACAACAGATTTTGGTGAGAGAAGTAACTTATGCTTTATGGCCTGGTAACTGTAAACTTCTACCCCAAATAAATACCCTTTAAAAAGTCAACGAATTTCTGGTATTTTGCATCAGCACTCCTTTGGCTGACTAATACAGGTATATATGAAAAACCCACAGATAACATCATATTCAATGGTGAAATGCTAAAGGTTTTCCCTCCAAGATCTGGAACAAGACATCGCTCTTATTTAACATTGTGTTAGAAGTACTTGATTAAGCACTTAGGCAAGAAAAAGTTATAAAAGGCATCCAAATTGGAATGGAAGAAGTAAAAATTTCACTATTTGCAGATGACATGATCCTATACATAGAAAGCCATGAAAAATCTATGACTAAGCTTTTAGAGCTGATAAATGAGTTCTGTAAAATGGCAAGATATAAGATCAACATGCAAAAATCAGTAGCATTTCTGTACAATAAGGAGCAATCGGAGGAGGAAATCAAGAAAAAAAAATTCCATTTACCATAGGAACTAAAAAAACCAAATACCTAGGGATAACTTAACTAAAGATGTAAAGGACTTGTACACAAAAAACTACACAATATTATTACAGTAAATCAAAGAAGACCTAAACAAATGGAAGTATATTCCATGTTCATGGATTGGAAGACTAAACATCATTCAGATGTCTGTCCTATCCAAATTGATTTATATATTTAATGCAATCCCAGTAAAAATTACAGCAGAATTTTTTACTGAATTGGAAAAGCTATTTATGAAATTTATTTGGAAGAGCATGGGGCCCTGAATAGCCAAAGACACATTGCAAAAGAAAATTAAATTGGAGAAATCATGCTACCTGACTTTAAAACATACTACAAAGTTACAATTGGCAAAACTGCAAGGTATTGGCACAAAGATAGACATACTGTCCAATGGAACTGAATTGAGATTTCTGATATAGATCCAGATAAATATGGTCAACTGATATTCAACAAGGCCACCAAGCCCATTCACTTGGAACAGAAAGGCTTGTTCAACAAATGGTGCTGAAAGAACTGGATATCCACATCTGAAATAATGAGAGAAGATCACCATCTCATATCTTATACAAAAAATTAACTCAAGATGGATCAATGATGTAAATATAAAAGTCAAGATCATAAAGGTCCTAGATGATAATGTAGGGAAGAATCTATGAGATCTTGTAATAAGAAATGGTTTCATACACTTTACAGGCAAATCGTGAGGAATGAAAGAAAAAACAGATAAATGGAACCTCCTTAAAATTACAAAAATAATTGTGCTTCAAAAGAGTTTGCCAAGAAAGTGAAAAAGCAGCCTACTCAATGTGAGAATATATTGGGTAACCATTTATCTGATAAGGACCTAATATCCAGCATATATAAAGAAATCTTATATATCAAAAATACAAAGACAAACAACCCACTTAAAAAATGGACAAGAGGTTTGAATAGACAGTTTTCAAAAGAAGAAATACCAATGGCTACAAAGCACATGAGAAAATGCTCAATATCACTAGCTATTAGGGAAATGCAAATCAAAACTCCAATGAGATATCATCTTAAACCTATTAGACTGGTGGTTATTAAAAAAAAAAAACAACAACCATATAACTGCAAGTGTTGGAGAGGATGTGGAGGATAGGGAACCCTCATGAACTGTGGTGTGAATGTAGAATGGTGCAGCCATTGTGGAGGATGGTGGTTCCTCATGAAGCTAACTATAGAACTGCATATGATCCAGCAATCCCACTGCTGGAAGAATTGAAAGCAGGGACATAAATAGATACATGCACACCATTCATAACAGCATCATTCACTTTTGCCAAAACTTGGAAGCAGCCTAAGTGTCCATTAACAGATGAATGGATAGGCAAATTGTAAATACATACAGTGGAGAATTACTCAGCTTTAAGAAACAATGAAGTATTGACACATGTTACAATATAGCTCAATCTTGAAGAACTTATGTTGAGTGAAGCAAACCAGTCACTAAAGGACAAATATTACATAATCTCACTGATAAGACCTAAGCAAATTGAGCAGATTCACAGAGTTAGAGTCTGGAAGATAGATAATCAGGAGAGAGAAATGGAGTATAGTATGGTGAGCTGATACTCAATATGGACAAAACCTATGAGAAATGGGAGGTGGTGGTTTGGCAGTGGATGGGAGTGATAGTGGTGCAGGGATGAGAGTGGGATTGAGAGTGCTGGAATGTGAGGGTGAGCAGGGTATGGGGGTTGGGTTGGACTATCCATGGAAATGAGAGGAGGGCTAGAGGAAGGAACAGGTGAACTCTGGTGGCTTGTAGGTCTGTGGATAAAACTACAATGGTTGAGAAGTTCTTTTTGCAAATATGGCCAGGGAGGAGTATTGGTGCAGGGCATTGGGGGTGGGGAGATATGTAGGAAAGGGCACACCTGGGGCATGCTTCTATGGCAAATGAAAGTGTTCATCTTGTCATAGAGTATTATCCCTGTGGATTTTATTTATCCCACACAATAAACAAGAAAACATTAAATTCCCATCCTGGGGAGTCCTGTTAAGTTCTCAAATAGAGGGGCAAGAATCTCTCAATAGCATAGGCAATGCCTAACAAAAGAAGATGGACCAATACGTCAAGCCCTTTATATTAACAAATGCAGCTATGAAACTTATCCTTCAAAAATTGCAACCTACTGGTTACCATGGGTTCTGAGGGGAGTGAGAGAGAAGAATGGATTGAGCATGATTCATTTTTTAGGGCATTGGACTTTTCTGCATGATTTTTCAATGAAAGATACAAGCAATTCGCATTTTGTTAGAACTTGTAAAAGTGTATAATACGGAATGTGAATCATAATGTAAACTATTAACCATGGTTAGTGGCCATGTTTCAATATTTGTTCATCAATTGTAACAAATGTGCCATACTCATGTAAGATATTATTAAAGGAGGTAAATGTGAGAGGACAAGGGGATGGACTAAATGGGAATGCCCTATGTTTTCTATGTGACTTTTCTGTTACCTAAAGCTTCTTTGAAAAAATGTGACAAAAATAAAACACTGGGGGAACATAGAGAAGAAATTGTCAGTGTACGTAAAAGATAAAAGATCTTACAGGAAAGACACAATGCAGAATTTTTTTCTTTTATTTTCATATGTATTTTTTTCTTTTTTTTTTTCTTTTTCTTTTTTTCTTTTTAATTTCTATTTATCTTTGAGGGAGCTTTTTTTTTTCTTTTTTGGAAGTTTTGGATTGCAGAAGAGTCACAACTGTGGCAAGGGAGGATCACTTGTGCAGGTTTCAGTGGTTGGAGGATGTGTGGGGAGAGGTGAACCTGGGGATCTATGGAATATGAATGTGTTCAAGTGGTCATGGGATGTTGTCTTAGTGAATGGAGATCCACAAAAAACTTAAAGAATATCGAATTCCCATCCTGAGGAGTCCTGCTATGTTCTCTAATAGAGTGACAAGAATCCCTAGAGTACATGGGCAGTGCCTAGCAAAGGAGGACAGACCAATACACCAGGCCATTGATATTGATGCTTGTATCTATGAACTTCATTCTTTTGGAGTTGAAACTTAGCCTAGTATTATATATTGCCCAAGTGTTACCCCCTGAAAGCCTCCTTGTTGCTCAAATGAGGCATCTCTCTAAGATAGTCAGCATATAAGCTCACTACCTTCTCCCCTGCATGGGACATGACTCCCATGGATGAACCTCTCTGGCACTGAGGGATTATTACTAAGGGACAACTAGTGATACATTTGGAAAAAACCTTGAACAAAGGGGGAGAATATTAAATACAAATGGGTTTTTATGGCTAAGAGATTGCAAAGTGAGTCAGTAGGGCATTCCAGAGGTTACACTTATGCATGTATTAGGAGGATGTCACTGACTGCCACTGTAAACAGTACCTCAAATAGGGAGCTTCTGAGGGCTCTAGAGACATCTGGATGCTATAGGAAGGGCAGAAAACTCCAAGAATTTGGCACCGTCAGTGGGCCTTACCTTGGAATATATGATAACCTATCTCCCAAATGTATCAGAGTGGGACCCATTTATAGTTATCCTATACATGGTTCTTATGCCCCTTTTATTTGAACCTATAATTAACACTGTGCCACTAGATATATGTCCCAGGGACTTAAATCTTCTGGCTGTTCATATGCTGGTTGAGCCCTGAATCTCAGCAGAGTTGCAACCAACACCTATCCTCCAATTCATTGGACTCACCATGAACAACTATCAAAGGGATGATGACGGGCTTCCCATCCCACAAAACAGAAAATATCTACAACTGCAAGCAAGAAAGTTCCATCCATCTGCCCTATGGGATCTAAGCCCCCTCAACTGGAAACAGAGTGGGCATCACCATCCCAAAATCCTCAAGATTGAGGAATGAACAAACATAAGGTAGGAATGCAACTATGGGCTAAAGTAGACATTATTATAATAATTGAAGAACTTGTAACATTAATATAAAAACAGTAGTCATGAGAGGTTCTGAGGAGAAGAAGAGGGAAGATACATGTTACATGGGTCATTTTTGGGACATTGGGATCATTCTGCATGATATTGCAATGACAAATACAAACTATAATACATTTTGTCAAAACCTATAAAATTTTGCAGTGCAAAGCATACACCATAATGTAAACTATAGACCATGGTTAGGAGCAAGGCTTCAATATGTGTTCATCAAATGTACTACACTAATGAAAGGATGTTGTTAATGGGGAAAATTGTGGGTTGGGGAGGGGGTGAAGTATATGGGAATCCTCTATATTTTCAATGTAACATTATGTAATATAAAGCATGTTTAAAAATAAGAATAACAAAGAAAGGTAAAAAAAAAAATTCAAGCAAAGCCGCCTGATATTTAAATTACTTCTGCTAATAATCAGACCGGCCACTGTCAACGTTGGGAATTCTGAAATGTTTCCTTTGAGCATCCCTCCATTTCACAACCTTGGTAGACTACCTTTGCTTCTGGCTGCCTGCTGACCCCACTGGAACCCAATGTCTCCTGCTATTCCCCAAACTTTCCATATCCCTTGCTCAGCTCAGTTAATTTAAATAACATTAAATGTTGATTGTAATCCAGGCATTGGAGCTACAAAACAAATAAAACATAGTCTTTGATCTCAAGAAATTTATGGCTTAGAGGGTGTGTAAGTTTTGTTCAATGCTGCCATGGCAATATACCAGAAACATGTTGCCTTTTACAATGGGGATTTATTAACTTATAATTTTGATTTCTGTGGCTGAGAAAAATGTCCATATCAAGGAATCAAGTGAAGCTCTTTCCCTGAAGACATGGCTACTGGCAATACTGGACTTCTGTCACATGGCAAGGCACAATGGCAGCATCTGCCAGTCTCTGTCTTATCCTCCAGGTTCTGTTGCTTTCAGCTTCTGGCTGTTCTTTCTGTGGCTTGGATTCTGTTGATTTCAGCTTCTTGCTCTCATGACTTTCCCTTTCAGATTCTGTGAGTTCCTCTCTGAGCTCCTGGGTCTTTTCTCTCTGTTTCTGCAGCTCCCTTTTCCTTGTTTTATCCCATTTATAAAGGACTCCAGAAAGAGGATTAAGATCTACCCTAGGTCATGCCCCACTGAAGTAATCTAATCAAAGGTATTAAATGAGGTGATCTACTCAAAACCTCCCACCTACAATAGGTTCATACCCACAGGAATGGATTAGTTTTATGAATACAGTTTTTCTGGGGTATAGTCTCACACTACCACAGAGGGGTAGACAGATGAGCATATAATAAACTATACTTTAAGTCCTCTAATAGCATAATTATGTAGTCTTATGACTACAAAAAGGAGGCTTCTGTACCAGTTATGTTTTCTAGGTTGAAAATGATAGGAAAATTAAAACCAAGTTAGCTTAACACATAACAAAAATGTTCAAGGGTAAGGCTGGGTTTAGACTTGTCTTGAGTAAGAAAGTCATATTTTACCAGGGCATACAATTTTCTCTGTAACTTGCTTTGTATTCAACTGTGTTGAATCTGATTTTAAAATGGGTCATCTTTCATGTTAACAAAATGACTTTTGGTAGCTCTAGAGCTTCTTCCTTTCAGCTTTGAATAGGTCAATAAGGTGAAAATCTTTTTATCCCAGCATTCCAAGGAAGAGTGTTGATATTCACATTTTTCTATTTTTTTATAAGAGAAATTATAGGTTTACAGAAAAATCATGCAGAAAATACATAGTTTCAATGCACACCTTGTATTGGTGTGGTATATTTTGTGACATTTCATGAAAGAACGTATTTTATTGTAATATTTACTATAGTGCATCATTTACATTAGGGTTCATTTTCTTGATCTAAATTCTTGCAAGTATTCTCCATTTAGCTAAATAAAGCTCTCTTTTTAGTTAAAATTCTGAGTTTCTGCCTCTTCCTTTGTAGAACAGTGCTGTCTCTCTAAGACCAAAAACAAGACAAGGTATATAGACCAATGGAAAAAAATTGACAGTTCAGAAATCAACGCTCACATTCATGGTCAACTAATTTCAGACAAGGATGCCAGGTCCACTCAGTTGGAAAAAATAGTCTCTTCAACAAGTATTGCTGGGATTGGATGCCCACATGCAAAAGAATGAAGGTGGACCCTTATCTCACAGCTATACAAAAATCAACTCAAAATGGATCAAAGACCTGATAGAAGAGCCAGAACTATAAAACTCCTAGAAAAAAACATAGGGAAGCATCTTCAAAACCTGTAGGCAATGGTTTCTTAGACGCAACCTCCCAAGCACAAGCAACAAAAGAGAAAAAATAGATAAATAAGACCTCGTGAAAAAAAAAACAAACTTCTGTGCATCAAATGACTTAATTGTGAAATTAAAAAAGACAACCTACACAATTGGAGACATTATTTAAATATTTGGAAACCACATATTCAATAAGGGTTTACTATCCAGAATATAAATATAAAGAAATCCTGGTATTCTTTTTTTTTTTTTTTGGTCTTTATTTGATCCCTCTGAATCAAGCACTGGGATCACAGAACATGCTGCATTTGTTCTGCATTTGTTCTGGACTTTGGTATCAATCATATGCTCCAATCATTGGGCTGTGATTGAGTTCACAGATAGACCTTATAGACTGAAAATGTGTTGTATTTATCCCTGAATGAAAAATATATATGACATATAAAGGGGAAATGGATATTGACGAGATTGAAACACATGCCCCTATCTCTGCCTTTGGTGTTTCATGCTTCCAAGAAGACAGATGATGGATGACTTTTTAAACATATTTTAATGTGCAGAAGGGAAAAAAAACAACATTCAGGAAGGAATACACCATGCTGCAGGAACATGCAATCCCCAAATCTCAGTGACTAAATAGCATGAAAGTTTAGTTCTTACTCATACAACGTCTGCTGTGTGTCTGAGAAACTTTCTAGAACACTGATATACCATATGATTGCTAAGATTCTAGGTTATTTAAATTTTGATGAAACCCTATGTGATAGTTTGATAGTTAATTTCAGATGTAAACTTGGCTAGAATATGGCATCCGGTTGTTTGGTCAAGCTATAGCCTTCTTATTACTGTAAGGATATGTTTAGATGGGATTTGCATCTATATTTAGTTGATTACATCTACAGTCAACAAAGAAGAGTACCCTCAGCAATGTGAGTAGTTTTCTAATTCTAACAGTGGACGGTCTTAAAAACTGAGAGTTTTAGGGGTCCGAGGAATATCTGCCTCAAATTCAGCATTGACTTTTGTAAGAATTTCCAGATAGCCCTCTGTCCTAGGAAATTCAGACTAAGGACCTTAGTATTACTTTTATCAGAATTTCTAGCTTGCAGACTGCCCTATGGAGTTTGGACTTGCCAGCACCCACACAATGGAGTAAGCTAATTCCTTCTATTAATTTATATACATAAATGCTTGTCAGTTCTGTTTCTCTGGAGAACCCTGAATAATATACCCATATCAACATATGCTCTCATAAGAGAGTTGGAATGTATGGCACAAACAATTATATACCCCAAATCAGTATATCACTTATGTCCTCAAAGCGTTTAACAAAATTAGACATATGCCACAGAGCTATATAATCCTCCCATGCCTGTTACATGTCCAGAATCACTATATGTCACTTCTGCTCACAACACATTGGCCAGAAGTAGCTGCAAAGCCTCATTCTTCCACAAGGGAATGCAGAGAAGGAAAATCTTTCCCTGTGCCCAGAAAGAATAGACAACTGGATGACAGAGATCATTTGAAGCTTCTACAACAGGATAGAGCCATCCATATGGGTAAACAGGCAGGAGCAAGGGTATGAAGATGTGAAAAAGTATAATGACTCCTGGGAATAACATGGATTCTGGCATTTTCAATTGTCAAACACAGACAAGGAATGTGAGAGAAAATGTTGAAGGGTTGGATATAAACCAGGTCATGTAACAGTTTATAAAGGAGATGGAGATTTCTCTTCAAAGCTTTCTTGATTTATTCAGAGTTTCATCATATTTACTAAATAAAGGAACTTTTTTCATTCTGTTAATTTAGGTTAAAATCTACCTGAGAGCATGGCCACGTCTTATTCTTCTTTGTTACTTCCCCTACTGTTAACAAGTAGGAACTTTAAAAATGGTCAAAATACACAGCACTGACTTGTCAGCAACCAATTCAAAGGTGTTGAAATATCCAGACTTCGTGCATTAGCAGCAGCAGAATGAGACTTCAGAGGGTATCTTCATCATTTCATTGACTTTTATCATTTCATTGGCAGGAAGCCTGTAATTCCAATACTGTCAGTCAGGCACATGAACCATGATCACAATTCATTTCAAAATGCTAAAGAGGTAAAAATTCATAGATAAGTGCTGAAAATGAAAGGCCAAATTTGATTAAAATTTGAACTTGCTTCAAATTTTGTTGAGGAATTGAAATTTACTCACTGAGAATGACCTTTTCTAAAAGGTCTACTCGGTCATCCATGAATGAAAGGTCCAGAGTGTTTAGTTTTCTAGGAGAGTAGAAGTAAATGGGAAAAATAAATGCAAGAGAGAAGTAGAGAAAGAGGAGGTTCATGTTAAAATTTTGTTAAAATTGAAAAGACTTTCAGAAACCTTATTTTGGTTGGCGTCATAGTTGGGAAAATGACAATCAAATATGTAAAGATCCTTTACTTCTTTGGATCTGAGATTTTATATTTACACAAGGAAAATGTGGGAACAGACTCTTTCTAATATAGGGATTTACAAAAGCATATATTTTTCTTTCTAGTCTATTATTTATTGACCACTAATATTAATTTTGTTCAGTTTGGTTCTCAGATTACCTAGATAACATTTCTGGTTGTGGTTTGGTTTGGAGGACATTTTCACCAAACCTCTGAATGTCCCTTCCTTGCTGACTGAGTATGGTCACTACTTAGAAATCTTTTGGAGAGGTGTTGTATAACCTGAATATATCCAAGGATTTCAGTAGGCCTGGTTCCTGCATGGTATCATTTAAAAAAGCACATTCTGGTAAGCAGAAAGAATTACAAGTCACTTCTTATCATTAGGCATCTCTTTAAGAGTGTTAAAGGATACATTAGCAAATCAGAGTAACAATTCTTAAAATCTTGTTTCTCAATTCCAGGCCTGCCGTATTCCACTGTTGTTCCAGAGGTTCTCCCACAACAAAACACCTCTGGTGCAGCTTGCCTGATTTTCTTCTTGATTGCACCATGTCATGCTTCAGCTGCACTCTGTCCCTGATAGAACTAGCTACCAGTTCCCCTTCCCTGCTATTTATGGTGCCTGGCTACTTCTGGATAGCTCTCTGCCTTCTAGTCTTCCCTCGTTCTTCTCGAAGGGCAGTGCATAGAACAGCCTGATAATAAACACTTTCATCTCATTTATTTTTCTTTTGATAAATTCTTGGGGAAAATTTCTGATCACAAAGTGGACACAATCTCAATTTGTCTCACTCATGGTTTCCTCTACTGAGTGGCAAATCTCCATCCTGTTCTCTTTTACACTACTGAGATAAGTGTAATTTCCCTTGACCACTTCTGAGAACATAGTTAAACTTAGGCTGGCTGTGTCTATCAGAGACCCTCTTCATACAAATAAAAAAGTGGAAAAGAAACCTGTCATTGTCAGTGATTAAGGGAAGAGAAGAAAGATAGTATGAAAAGCCAACCAACCCTTAATTACTTATCACACTCAAAAATAAGCATGAGATTATCTTGTACCCCCAAAATTCTGAGCAGTTTGGGTTTGATCATCAAATTTCTCTCACCTCCGCTATTTCTTTAAGAGGCCAGAAAATGGGCAGTTGAAAAGTAATCTTGTTAGCTTCCCATTGTCCACACGTGAAGGAGACGATAATTTCAGGCTCTAGGCAAAATTTCATCCTCAGAGATGGATTTATACATCCTGCTGGAAGTTCACTTTGCAATATCTGACTTCAAAACCATTTGAGATACGGCCTTTGCATATCTGTCTCCCCAATTCTGCCCCAGTAACTTAGGTATGAGATTGGTCATCCATGATCGTGGTTTCCTTGTATTTTCTTCTTGCTAGTGATAAAATTTGCAAACAACTATAGTTCATGCATCCCTCCAATTTTCTTCTTTCCTTCTCTTTAAATTAAAACAAGATTGTATGCAAATCTTTCTGTAGGTAGATACTACATAGACTTATCATGTTCCTCATTCATCAAGCTTTGATCTGTCTCATCCTATAAGGAATATTTTTTATAAAAGTTTTCCAATCTGAACTGGACAGAAAGTATATTTTCTTCTGTTCCTATATTTAGAAATTCAACCCACAAATGGTGGACAAATTCCTCTCAAATACATCTTCTAGGAAATAAGTTCTCTATGGAAAGTGAAATCATTATGTTATTACATCTTTGAGTCCATGGATAACATTTGTTTGCTTCTACTTAAACATTGGTTTCTATGAGCTTTCAAGAAGTTCCAACTGTGAATTACATTAATAAAAAATTTTAAACAAAAATCTTTTTTCCTTAACTTTTGGCATGATAATTTTTTGTATTTCCCCTCTAAAACCTATTGTAAGGGAAATTTCCAAAACATTGTTGTGAACAGATAAATGTATGTTTTTTTAAGTCTTCAAAAAGAGCAGATGTACTCTGGGTTAACTTTTAGATAAGGTCAGCCTAGTTGCCTCAGGCTGAAGCAACCATGTCCATACAATCTATTGTCATGTACAGGGATTATCATTTTTTATGTATCCTGTAACATGAAAAATGGAATGCACTGATCCAATGTAATATTTTCAAATCTATGTTACTTCACATCCCACTAAAATATCCAAGTTTCTACTAGATTAAGGCTTTGATGGCCCAGGACAAGTGGCTTTGAACTAATCTGACCATATTTGTAGTTTACTTCTTCATATTATTCTTAAAGAACATGGATTTTTAAGAATCTGTGTGTTTGGATGAAAAAGAGTTCCATTTTACAACTTTTCATGGTCATCTTTAAAATTCTACAGAATGGAATTCAGTTAATTTTGATTTTCCACGTAAGTCATCTAGTCACAAAAAGCATAGTTTCACCAGCATCCCAATTCTTACTAAGAAATTACCTCTACAGTAGTCTTTGGCTTTGCACTTTTATCCCAAGAAAAATAATGCCTAAAATAAAATTGATTCCCATATGCCATAATGACATCAATATAGTAGTTTTGGTAAAAATGGCTCAGTCAGATACTGCACATTAGATATTCAATTCTAAGCAGACCCTGAAATGTAAATAAAATGAATTATGAGCCAACCTCTGGCCCCTGTCTTGGCCCATTCTCTGCATGTGCTCCTATAGCAAAGCAGAGCTCAAAAAACCAAAAGAACTTAAAAGTGGTCAGTGATTTCAAAGTTGGCTGGGGCTTTTTACATCATTAAAATTATTCAATTTACTACTTTTCAAATTTATATCTTTTCAAAAAATTTTTCTGCTTCTTCTAAAATACTCTTAATCTCTATGATTGCTTACAAATCTTCTTGCCAGCACCACATGTGAAGAAAAAGAAAAAGTAAATTTAAATTCCTCTGTATCCACTGCCTGTGTAGCATTTCTTTTTTACTCCTTTCCCTTTTTCAATGCTATATTTCCTTCTGCCATAATTAATTACCATAATTTCTGATACTCCAGTTGTCCATGCCATCTTGTTTCAGATGACTGGAGGATCCAGCAAGTCCAGGTTCCCTGGCATTCATTTCTTTTCTTTTTTTTTAAAAAAAAAAAAAGGAAAAAGTATGTGAAGTCCATTTTGAAATACAGCTCTTCTTTTGCCCAGTCTAGTTTTTGCCAAAGAAATCTTGCATGGAATTTTTGATCAGTAAAATTCTTCACCTGGTTACTTTGGGGCCACGTTAAGAACCATGGGATCAATGAATGAATGCCATTACTAAGAAAGTGGAAACTAGGATCTAAGCAAAAAGAAAAAAGAATAAGTTTGGGGAAAAAAGTGTGAGGATAAGGAATAGGTGTGAAGTATCTACATCTCAATTTGAAACTTCAGAAGACAACCATGAAATTTAACACAATCTGCCTAATCTTATAAATTGATAAGACTCATTAGACAATTACTATTTAAAGAGTACTCCATGCCAGACACTATACCACACCATATATTTTATCTTACTTAATTATATAAAAAACATCAGAGAGTAGCTAAGAATCAGCGTTGGATATATAGTGGGAAAAACTGAGTCTCAGAGACTGGACAGAGGTCATGCAATCAAACAATGCCAGGGTCAAATCCAAATCTTATCTGATTTATGTACATTACTCTCGACCCACCGGACCCACCTATGTCAGCTTGGTAGAGAAAAATAGAACAGATTAAAGAGAAAAAGATATCTACACAAGAGCAAGGAACGATATGGGATGAGTTGCTACATGATGTGTCATGAGAACAGGTTTGAGCAAAACAGAGATTCTCAACAAATAACCACATTATTACTCGCACAACACAAAGAGCCCAAAAGAGCACAGGAAGAGGTTCAGTACTCCGGGGAGGCCAACTACTCAGATCAGGGTCAATGTATGCATGCTCTACTTCATGTCAGAGAGAAGGGACACCTCTGCTATCTGAGAGCTGGCTTTTTATACAACCTAGGGGAAGTGGTCCCTGCTCTTAAGCAGGAAGCATGTGTCAAGCAAACTTTGTGCAGATTTCCTACATTGATAAGCAGGTGGGCTGCTTCTTTTCAGTTTGGGGTCAGGCCATTCCATTATATGCAACGTCTACCCCTGGCTTCAAAATGGAAGTACATTGAAACAGCTGCACTCAAAAGAAGGGTGCCGGTGAGGACTGGGAGATGGCTGCTGAGTGTATCCATGACTTCCCAGCAGTCTACCCCTTGGCCTCTTGACCAGGCCTAGCCTACTCCTCCACATTAGCTTCCACAACATAAGGCCACCTCCCACTTTGTACATGAAGGTGGAGACAGATTGGGCCTATCAACTCATGGCTTTTGTCAATGTTGAGAATGAAAGTTTGGCAACACTAGCAGACGTAGCACATTAGAAAGGCACTGCTTATGCATATCATTACTCCAAGCATGTTGATCAAGCCTGTAAGGATAAATGATCGCATCCATGTCCATTTTAGTCACCTCCAGTTCCACCTTCCCTGAGGTGTTAATCCACATACAACAGGAAGTTTTAGCATACCCATATACCTCTTGGGCTAGGAGGAAGTCTAAGGCAATGAGATTATAAGTCATTCACAGTCAAAATGAGTGGGTTTGACAACATGGAAATGGAACAAGGGGTCAGATGGCAGATCCAACATTCAGTCAGGTGCCCTGCCACTGCAATGGCTTGGTCTGTTGGATGAAGGTGTTTTCTTTCCACATTGTCAATGGGTCAAATCTGTAGAAAACAGAAGCAGAAAGTAGTAACCAGTTCCAAAAGGGTGGTTGTGCAACCACATCCTGTGGGAGATGCCATTCGTGACCTATTTGAAGTAATATTTTTTTCCTCTAAGGCCACCCAGTCTGACTGTCCCTTTGCCTTAAATTATTATCTCATTCTTTTCCCATGAATCTGAGTGCTTTATCCACATCTTGGACCCACTTCCACCTCTTCTGGATTCATGGGAGTTGTCAGGAATCATCAAAGGTATCCATGACTATTCCCAAGGGAACTGTTGGTCCATCCAGGGGTAGGTATCACCCACTAGTGTCCAGTATGCATGTTTACAGCCTCTTGGGTCCAGCTCACTGGATTGTCACCCTTTACGTGTTAAGCATTTCTAGGCATGCTTCCATCATCCCACATCTGCCTGGCATCCCTAATCTCTTATCATCCTAGGAATCCTCTGAAAGTTGTAATGTAGTCAAAAGCAGGATGATACCTGACAGTGGCTGAAAAGGAGAGTCCCAAGTGGTGTTTTTTTTTTTTTTTTTTTCCATTTTGGAGCCAATCCTCATCTTGATGGATATAAGGACAGACATGACACAAAGCCTGGGTTCCTCTCCCACCTTCACGCCCTCCTTGTCCTAGGAAGTGAGATAAGGCCATGTTACCCTTCCAAGGAACTGCTGAGTTCAGCTTCTAGAGGGCCTGAGTAAGGAAGACAGTCCATTGGGTAAGATAGTTTTCAGGATGTAGTTGTTGAAGCTCCTTTTATAAGTCGCCATTTAAGTTCTCCAAAATGCCAGCTGTCTGAGGGTGGTGAGCAACGTGGAAGGTCAACCTATTAAGGTGTCTCAGTTCCATGACTCTGGGCCCATTATTAAGTGGCTTGTGCATTAAAGTGTGATCCTTGGTCAGAGAAGGTAAGATCTGGATAACTGCAAAGGTGGCAGAATCACTTTTTCAAGGTATTCCATGTGTGCTGGTTTGAGTCTTTTGTGGACCACATAAAATTCTGTTGTTAAAGTCAATCCATTCCTGTTCATGTAAAACTATTTTAAATGGAACATTTTGGTTAGATTCAGTTAAGGGACTGTATTAGTCAGCCAAAGGGGTGCTAATGTGAAATACCAAAAATGGGTTGGTCTTTATAAAGGGTATTTATTTGGGGTAGAAGTCCACAGATACCAAGCCATAAAGCGTTAAGTTTCTTCTCTCACCAAAATCCATTGCCATGTGTTGGAGTAAGACAGCTGCCGACGTTTGCCAGGGTTCAGGCTTCTTGGGTTCCTCTCTTCCCTGGGCTATGTTTCTCTCCGGGCTTAGCTCCTCTGGTTCCTCCACAAGGTCAGCTGTAGACGATCAGGCGAATGGCTCACTTCTCTTCTCCTGGGGCCTTCTCTCTAACATCAAAACTCCTTCTCAAAAAAACTGCTTCAACTCTGTTCTTGCCATGCCTTTTATATTTGATTCCCCACCCACCAAGGGGTGGGGCTCAACGCCCTACTGACATGGCCCAGTCAACACCCTAATCATAACTTAATCATGCCCAGATTAACAGATCAGTTTACAAGCATGATCCAATTATATTTTTGGAATTCATAATTACATCAAATTGCCAAATGGCTACAAGGACCTTCCTTTTGATTAGATCACTTTGGTAGGGCATGACCCACGGTGAGTCTTAATCTCTTTACTGGAGTCCTTTATAAAACGTAGGACTAAAAATCCACACACTCAGGAATAAAAGCTGCAGAGACAGAGAGGAACCCAATAAGCAGAGAGAGCACCAGGAAAATAAGTATCTGAAAGCAATGTGGCCCATAGGATAAGGTAGAGACTGGCAGAGCTGCTACTGTTCCTTGCAACACAGCAGGAGTCCAGGATTGCCAGTAGCCAAACTTTGGGGAGAGCGCTTCTCCTGATGCCCTGATTTGGACATTTTTCCCAGCCTCAGAACTTTAAGCTCTTAACTTAATAAATTCCCATTGTAAAAGCTAACCCATTTCTGGTATACTGCTTCCCAGCATCTTTTAGCAAACTAAAATACCATGTATGTACTGTGTCTGGACAATGAACTGCCAAGGCAAGGCCATAGCCTGAAAAAGAGTCTGCCATGACTAAGGTGTAGTACATATTTTGGAATGTCAGGAGAGGGCAGATGTAGCCCACTTGCCATGAACAATCCAGTACAGCCCCTCTGGGAACAGCCCTAAATGTCCTTTCCAGGCTGTAGCTGGTACTTTATATCTCTCACATTGGTAAATGACAGATTGGGTCTCTTTTAACAAGAGAGGTACTCTGTGTGCATAATTTCATAGGTTTGGAATTTCCATGTCCAGTTTGGTGGTGAATCCATATGGAAGTTTTTCTGTATGGAAGAAACTGTGAGAAATTCAGCTATTTCATGGATATCATTGAGGGTAAGTCCATTGCCCTTATCCTCAGAGAAGGGCTCATCCTCTGCCTTTCTCCTAGGAGGATGTCTGGACTCATTGGGGAAAAAAGCAACTTGGTGCACACTTTATGAGCTAGGTAATCCCAGTGAAGTTCATTGTGATATGGGCCCTTACTATGCTCATCAATATGGGTAACATAGATAGCATCTTTCCATTCTGCCAATTGTTTTCATAGGTCCCTTCCCCACACCTGGGAGCCTTTTATTTTCCAATTTCATTCCTCCATGAACCTAACCGGACTGATAATCCATTGACAACATTCCATGAGTCAGTAAACATGTGTACAGTGGTGCTTGGGTCCCAGTGTTCCAGGACTATAAGGACTGCTTGCAATTTGGCCCACTGGGCAATTTTTTCAGTGCCAGAGGTAGTATATAATCTTCCTGAGGTAAGGGAAACAGTAGCTGCTGACCAATGAATGGCTTCAGCTTGGCTGATCCATTAGTGAAATAGCATTGAGTGTGTGAGGTTGATCCTGGAGCTGGGGTTCCCTGGATGTCAATGAAGGGAGGGAAGGGCCCTCAGCTGGTGTTGCAATAAGATAATTGTTGAGGAGGCCTCCACCAGTCACTCATGCAAGTGTGTCATTGCAAAGTTGAGGGATGTTCATCCTCCTCCTCCTCATCTACTGCCTGTATCTGGGGATTGTGGGCAGGAATTAGGCAGGGACAGATTGTTCCTGTTGAACCCATGTTCCTCCTTCTAGTTAGTATTTTTCCCAAAGTTCTCCACTGATGATCATTTCTAGGGACTTCTTGCTCTATTAGTCATAAGAACATAGCTCAGCAAGTGAGGGTTCTAAGAGGAAGAGGCAGCCACTGATCCATCTTGTGAGTCTCAAGATTTACTGTGTTAACAGGTGAGAGCCTACCACCTGCCAGTCTGGCTCCTCAATCAGCACCATAGTGGCCATAATCCTAGTAGGGACAGGCTTGTCCCAAGCAGGAGGATACAAAAACCCATTCAATCACATTTTCCAGAGGCAGCCCTGGGGTAAGGAAGAGAACCATCATGTCACCTCATTCAAGGGCCCATTTTTAATAAAAGAATCAATGTGCTGCCATGAAATGGCAATCTGGTGAAAGGTAAATCCTACTTTGGGAAATAGAATATCTACTTGCCAACACCAGTTGTTGCAGTGGTATCATGACTTCCTTCTCATTATTCCAAGGCTTAGTTGGATCAGAGGAGGTCTCCCAGTGTGAGATTATGCTCATCTGACTCCCTGTAGGAGCCAGTCAAATAGAAACTGTGGCTATGGAGCAGAAGGGGCTGTACCATCAGTTGCTCCTTCTCCAAACCGCAACTCCCACCTCCTCCTGCCTTAACTACATCTGATTAAGAGTTTGTTGTAGGATAGGGTTAGATGTGAGGTCGCCAAGACTCCTCCATTCATCCTGGTAGATCAGGGTGGTAATGGTGCCCTCATTAAAATGTTGGGGCAGCCACTAGAAATATTCTCCAGGCTTCTGCCCTTATCTATCTTCTCTATCCCATATCTTCTTCTCTGTAAAAGCTCATACATTCATTTTCATCTCCAGGTCCCCATCTTCAGTTCTAATAGTATCCTGGCTTCACACAAACCTCAAGAT
>JAQZBX010050815.1:0-19550 GCA_029593785.1 Cabassous unicinctus | reverse complement strand
TATATATATATATATATATATATATATATTCCAACTTAAAAAGCTTGGAAAATTCGAAGTAACACACATGGAAGAGGTAAAATAATAAAAATAAGAGGATTCAAATATGAAAGAGAGAAAAACTGACAAGTTAAGTTAAGGAGGTATTGTGACCTAAAGGCACTCCAGGGTTCCATTCTGCCACAGAATCTTCTTCCCCAGAATTCCAGCAAACAGTTAGAGGGTAGCTATCACTGTAATCAAGAAAACACACCTTGAAAGGGGTGGGGGCAGCTCATGGTGCGCCCGCTGTCCCCTCTCTGGTCCTGGCCTGCACTCCCATTGTGGGCCGCTGGCCCTGCTTTGGAGGGAGCAGATAACACCTCTACACACACAGGGATGCCTATGTGTGGGCACCAGGCTGCTGCCTGGCAACCCGAAGGACTGAACCAGGACACCCTTCTCTGCTCTTGTTCACAGAACTTACCCTGCAGACAGAAGCATCTTGCTTACAGCTAAAGCACTGTAAGAAACAGTTAAATAAAAGTGCCCTGGGGCAAAGGACCCCCTGCTTGAAGACACACAATAAAGCCCATGGGAAAGGGGTTAGGTCTATTTCATAATGAGTAGAAGGGGCACATGGGTTCCTATAAACAGAGGAATTCCTAAGGCCATGAGTGCGTGCCCAGGACAAGACAGAGGCTCAGGAAAGTTGGAGAGGATCCCACCATTTCAAATTGGGCTAGTCTTCTTGGTAGGAGGGCGAAACTCTGAAGGAACACAGCAGCCAACACAGAGGCAATTTGCAAAGACTGTGAAAGGTGTAAAAAATCCATTCCTGCTGTTGACTGCTGACACTTTTCACGTGCCACACTGCCCTTCTGTCCACACTTGAGAAAGTTGATAACAAACCCCAGGTGCTCCCTACGTGGACATCAGTGGGAAGTTCAAACCACACATGCCCAGTTTGCACAGGAACCTTTGCCTTCACCGCAGCCCTGTGCCTTAACCACCACAAATCCCATGCCAGTCAGCCCTTTCTGCTCTCTCAGGACATTTTTAGACCTGCTTGGGAGCCTGCTGTGCTCTCCTGGAAAGCCATGTATATGAGTTATGTCTATTTCATACTTTCTTGGTGATTGTGTGGTGTCATCAGTCATGTCATAGGAACTGAACTGTGAGTGGTGGGTCCATCCAGTCTTTGTGAGTTGGTCACAACACAAACAATACCGAATGTCACCAAGCATGTACAGCCATGGAGCAGGCAGAGGCTCTGGCCCGTGTGCAACATCGTGTGAGCCCTATGGGAAAACCTTTGGCACTTTCTTACAAAGTCATATATATACCTCTCTTCTGACCCAGCATTTCCCCTCCTAGAAATCTTCCCAAGAGAAAACATAAGTGCCCCGAAAGACATATGTAAGAATGTTCATAGCAACCTTATTCAAATGTCATCAGTAGAAGAAATGTGCAAAATGTGCAAAACACATTTTACGATATTCATACAATTGATTGCAAATAAAGGACTGAATTCCTGATATAATCAACTAGACAGATGAATCTCTAACCCATTGTGTGGAGAGCAAGAGAGCAGACACAAAAGAATAGATGCTGTGTGACGCCATTTATTTGAAGTTCAAGAAGAGGCAATGCTAAACTATGTTGCTAGAAATCAGAAAACAGTTGCCTCTTTCTTGAGGCAGGCAGCTGGAATTTTCTGGAAAAGGGGTCCAAGGGAATTTTTGGCATGGTGGAAAAATTCTGTATCTTGTTTCCTTTGAGGATTACTTGAGTATATAAAATTTCAAAATTCTTCCATCTGAACACTTAGGGTCTGTAGTTTGGTATAAATTACATCTCAATTGTCAAAAGTGAAAAAATCCAGGTCTGCTAATGCTGGAATAATGACGACGCTAACTTTGCTAGCAGGTGCCTCTTTACGCGGTGCATATGCGTTTGCTTCCAGGGCATCTTATTGAGTAGGGCATAACGCTGTGTGGTAGGCGTTTAATTTATAAGCCCGTTTGGCATGTAAAGAAACTGGGGCCCAGAATGCATGTGTCTGGCTTGACCTTGTGCAGCTACAAAGTGGCATAACTGGAAAGTGAATTAGACTCTTGACTTCATATCTCATGAGGCTCTCCCTTGTGGGAAGTGCACTGCTTGGTATTTTCTCCATGTATCTGTATCCTTGTGGCTTTGAAAGGAGAGGTGAAGAGAAAAGGGCGTGAGTGCTGTCTGCAGAAGCCCACATTGGATGAGTCTTCTCAATACAACTGACACCCCCTGAGATTTATGATGCAGAAACCTAGAGACTGTCTGGAAGCCTTTTCCCTGACGAGCTAGCAAACATGAGTACTGAAAAGGTAATGGCATCTTAGAGCATGAGGTAATGATTTATATGACAAGTTCCTCAAGTGTTAAAAGTGCAGGCAATTCACATCCATGAAGCCACGTGGACAGAGATTCTCTCTTCTGCCCCTGGGCTGCTGATAAAATACTTTTAATTATATTATGCAATCATCCCAAAGAAAATAGATAGCTTTCAGCTGCTGAGTTTCCTTCCAATGACCTGATTAAAATGCATCAAGGGAGATGGGACCCAGCTGTTCTTGTCAGTGACTGATAAGCTATTGCTAGTAATCTTTACTGGCTGCTGAAATTAAGGGCAAAATGCAAATAACAGGAAAAGAGAAATGTCTTAATCGCCAAATATAAACAGCATATATCTCCTATAAGCTGTGGCTTTTGAGGTTTTGTCAGTCTTTACCTTTTAATGTTCCTGTTTTTTCCCCTGGAGTTTGGCAGCCACTCCACGCTCTCTCTACTTGTTAACTGGGAAAAACCATCACGCAGTGATGGCAAACGTGCTCTCTGCATCGGCTTCAATAGTGTTGTCTTGAGGCGAAAGTGTGAGATGAGACAATTTAACCTCTGATGACTCTCGTATCCTAGAATGACCGGCTTTCTTTTGAGCTTCTAAGTGCAGTTTAACCCTTTTACTCAGGATTTATGACAATAGCTGTTCGATTTGCCACCACTCTTCCCTCTCCTTTCCATCTGTATCAGTCAGTCAAAGGGGTGCTAATACAAAGTACTGGAAATCTGTTGACTTTTAAAAAGGGTATTTATTTGGTGTGAAAGCTCATAGTTACAAGGCCCTAGAGAGGCCACCTCAAGGCTGCTTTCTCACCAAAGTCAGCTGTCATGAGTTGAAGCAAGATGGCGGGCGACCTCTGCCTGGTCTCTCCTTCCTTCTTCCTCTTAAGGCTCCGTGGGCCCAGCTTCTTCGGCTCTCAGCTGTAGGCTGGCACAGGGCTCATCTCTCAGGGCTTCTGTTATCAGGCTGCCATAGGGCTCATTTCTTTCCAGGACTTCCAGCTGCTCTGTTCTCTTCAGCTTCAAACTATCAGGTGAATGGCTCACCTCTCCCTGAGGCCCCAGGATCAATCCTGACAGCGCTATCTCCTCTTCCGTGTGTCTTCTTGAGTCGGTGTCCATTTATATCAGCCCACCAAGGGGGCGGGGACTCAACCCTGAGTCACACCCTACTGACGGGTCGAATCAAAGCTCTAATCATCACAGGTAACTTAATCAAGACATGTCAGCTGAATCTAATGCATTCAAAGGGGATCACACCCAGAGGAAGAGATTAGTTCACAAACATAATATTTTCTTTAGGGGGGTGTATTAGTCAGAATTCTCTAGGGAAACAGAATCAACAGGAGATATCTGTCAACAGTATGAGATTTTATAAGAGTCTCTCACGTGACCGTGGGGATGCACAAGTCCAGGTTCTGCAGGCAGGCTGCAAGCCAGGGGCTCCGATGAAAGTCCAGTGAAGGTCCTTGATGAGTCTGGCTGTCCAATGATGAGCTGGGAAATTCTCTCTGAATGCTGAAATCACTTCCCCTTTTAAGGCATTCAACTGATTGGATAAAGTGTCACTCATTGCTGATGGCAATCTCCCTGGTTAATCATAGATGTAATCAGCCACCTATGCAGTAAACTCACTGGTGACTAAAGCCTGTAAATGTCCTTGTATTACAATTAGCCAGTGCTTGCCTGACCAGACAACAGGGCACAGTTACCTGGCCAAGTTGACATATTAGCCTAACCATCGCAGGGGGATTCATAAATAATCTCAAACTGCCACACCATCCTTTAAAATGTGCCAGGTGCTCAACACCTTCAATGGCTCTTAAGCTACAAGGTAATTTCACAGATTCACAAAGTCCTAGAAGAAAGAAGTGGGAAGACACTCAGTGATTAAATAGATCAGAGTCACCAGACTCTTTACGTAAAGAGCCAGGAGCACGAATTCCAAGCATTGCAGGTGGTGCACTCTCTGTCTTCACAGTCTCGAGGCAGCCACGGGCAATATGTGGACAAATGTGGCTGCGTTCCAATGGACCGTTGCTTATGAAAGCGGGAAGCAGGTTGATGGGCCCCAAAAGCTGTAGCTTTCTGACCCCTGAACTGCTAGACCAACCCTACATTCTGACATAGAGCAGAGTTTTTAAGATGCTGGAAAATATATTCTCTATTCCCAGAAAATGATTGCTAAGGTTCCTACACTGCCAAAAACATATACAGTTTGCCTGCATCATGTAAACCCATTCAAAGAAGCACTTAATGTCAGGGCAGAGCTTCCACTTACGTAAGAGTTCAAAGTGCCTTGCTCCTGACAGGGCTACCTGCATGTGCAAATGTAATTGTGAACAGTGATCAAGCAGTAAGTCTATTTTACATAATACATTTTGAAGGATGTTCTGGAACACCTTATAATTTATAGATCAAATATTAGAATACTTACTATACTCTTCGTTGAAAAAATACAGTGTTCTCACACCAGGAAGGAAAGTGTCAAAGAGCCAATTGTGTGGTCAGACATTCCACTTTGGAGAGAAGCAGGCTGAGCTGGCAGATTAGGGCATATAGTAATGATTTTGTCCACCCCCCACAGTTGAGGATGCCAGTGACTTTAGAGAAAATCAGGAAATAACAGCAAGCACTTTAGTATCATGATATCTTACCTGGATATTCACAGTTATTTTCAAACGAACATTGGGCAAACCATAAGCTTTCTCTCTACACACTTCTTCCCCCATGAACTCCCTATTCACCAGGTATAAAGATATTTGCTGAGCACAAACAGTTTTTAAAGGCCATGAACTAAAGAGAGAGCTCTTACGTTGCGTGGTTCGCTTTTCCCCAAGGCGGCTGGTGCTCCTTGTGGCATTCTTGTCTATGCTGGACACTTGTCAGCCGAAAGGAGGGAAAGGGTCCCTTTCCTCCTGAATAAAGCAGCCAGGGCAAGCCAAGAAGAGAATTCAAGAAGAGACTGTGGTTCAAAGTTTTGGGGTGATTTGCCATGTGATAACACACAACAGAGTTAATTCTATATTTCTGTTCTGCATGAGCACGACTCAGAGAACATTTGCAATCTCGAGGCCCCTGGAAGATGGTGGACTGCGCTACTCTGGGAGCCTGCCT
This sequence comes from Cabassous unicinctus, assembly GCA_029593785.1. Classification (NCBI taxonomy): domain Eukaryota; kingdom Metazoa; phylum Chordata; class Mammalia; order Cingulata; family Chlamyphoridae; genus Cabassous; species Cabassous unicinctus. Next base: position 14,075 of record JAQZBX010050815.1, on the reverse strand, counting down.
GCCCATTTCTTCAGTGCGCACACATTTGGGTGGACACCGCTTTAGATTTGGAGTCAATCGTCTCTATTTATAAAGCACCAGCAATCCAAAGGGGATCTGCATGAATGCAGAAAAAGAAATTAAGGGTATTTTCTGGCGTTTTACAACGTGCAATACATTTCAAAAGCATTGTCTCTTTTCCACCTTAGCGCGCACCAGCGCGAGTCACAGGGCAGGGCCATGGCCCATCTTGTACATCTGGAGGCCGCAGTTGAGAATGCGATATTCTCAGCACCAGAGTCAGGAGCTGATGGGGTTAAGGTTTGAAATCACAAGCTCAGTCTCTTTGTTCTTATCACTCAACTCTAGGGGTCGTTACGCCAGTTTTGGTTTGAGAAACAAGGATATACACTTGTCACCAACCAAATTTCACAGTTAGTGTGCAATCACTAGGGTAAATCATTTGAATATGTGTAAACCGAGGAATGTGAGTGATAAGCATAACCCTTGTCATGTAGGAAGGTCTCAAAAATTGTGACTTTATCCTTGTTATTATTCTGTATTAGAACAACAAATAGGGCTCCTTAGCTCTCACCCCACTCAGAAACGAAGGAGCAAGGATTTTTGTGTTCAACTTCCATAATCTAAACCACATTTTGGTGAATGAAAATACTGGAAATTTTTTGTACTTTTGGCACCCTAAAATGCTCAAGTGAGCTTTGCTTTGTATCTTTTCTATAAAGCTGTAATTGAATCTGCATTTTTATAAATTGAAGGTTAATTCAAACATATGACCAGATATGGTTATTCAACATTTTCCTATACTGGGTTTAATTTTTAAGTGAAAAGAAACTTTTCTACTTTCATAAAACTTTTATAAGTATTTTAATAATTTTATAAAAGAGATTTCTGATTTTTTAAAGTATTAACTGTCTTGTGTTCAGTTTTTAAAATATTCCAATGGTTATTAGTAATTTCAGGTAGATTAGCTTCATGGTAGTGTCCTAAAATGATTGTGTCGCTTCCCTCTAATTTCATTCCACCCTTTCCACGCTCAGTGCCTGCTGAGAGATGGCAGCAGCTTAGTAACCAGAACCATCCCATCTACACTCACCCTCATTTCTGTTCAATATCTGAGCTCGTTTTCTGGTCGTATGAATCCTGCTACGCTTTCCATCGGGTTTGTTTCTAAGGTAAGCCTTTCTTTTGAACTTGAAATCTCCAGCAATTAGAATAGTTAAGGGCGGGGCGTGGGGGGAGAGTATGTGTGCCAGAAAAGCTATTTAAGCTATTTTAAGACTGGTTTCCTGATTTTCAGTTTGGTCTCTGCTTTTTAAATGCACCTGGCTTGGAATAGAGTTCAGAAAAGCACGAGTGTGCTTGAGTTACACGGCAGCTGTGGGCCCTGCTGCCCTCCTTGGCTGACCTGCTTGGTTTCCTGGGATCCTGTGGCCCTCCTGCAGAGGTTGCTCTCCCAGTCCGTTTCCTGCCCGCCCGGGTGAGAGGAGATGGGAGTGTGACCTGATTACATTTTTAAAGCATCATATTTAACAACAACTGAAACTTGACAGAGTTTGTGTTATTCTTTACCATTGCAGTACAGTTTTGACCTGAAATCTCCCCGAAGCAAGCATCGTATTGCAAATATCAAGCCCAATCTTGGGGGTCAAAAATCACTTCATTTGATATTTCATTTGAAGGAAAGATAATGAAAAGCATATAAGATGAATTTTGAGCATTTACCACAATGTGTATTATTCTCTTGTCCTGACATTCAAATAAACTGGCTTGATTTAGGGAGTAATGCTTGGCAGTCACAGGCACGAGCCTGAGGCAGCCGAGTGGGTCCTCGTTCAGGAATCAGCCTCTCAGCTGGAGCTACGGCAGTGAGCTCAGCAGCACAGGAGCCGGCAGACTTGTGTAGGGAAGAGAGGTAGAGCTTTTCCACCTTCATATTTAATTCACGTGGCTCGAAGGGAGAGACAAAGTGGAAAAATTACAAAAGAGAAAGGAGAAAGGCAGCGCCCTTGGTGCTGCGGGCAGTTGAGGGAACGAGCGTTCCTGGATGAGTCTCACAGCACAGAACTGGACTCCCGGCTGCGGCAGTGGCGAGGCTTCCCAGCCTTGCTCTGACTCAGCCTCCTCACCTGTAAAAACGCTTAACAGGTGCCCTGGTCACCAAGGAGTTAGCGAGTCTGAGTACGTGGCGCCTGGCCCACAGAAAGCTCTGTTCAGAACCACAGCTAACATTATGATATAAACTGGGGATGCTCTGAAGGAGCCAGTGGTTGTCAAAGACCCGTTTTAACGTGAAGGGTTACCACCGAATCCCAACCAAAATTTTTCTCTCTGCCTCCCCATGAGACTTACGGTATCGTTAATTGGATTTTGCTCCCTTCCAGGCAGCAGTGAAGATGATCTTTCTGAGTATATGTTCATCCAACATTTACTCTTCCTTGAGGAACTATAAATCATGCCCCGTTCCCCGCTGAGTGCAAGCTCCTGAGTGTGACATTCGAGGCCTCCCACATCCAGTCCCAGGTCCTCCTCCACGTTCGGCTTCATCCCGTGCTACGCGCCTCCAGCCACCCTCCGCTCACTCAGTATCGTGGGTGGACCCTTCCTCGTGTCCGCCACGTGCCCTGTACAAGTGCCCACGTGTCCCTCCAACTCTATTCCTCTGGCTCTGTGCTTTCTTCTCTGAACATCTGCTGCAAAAACAGCTACTCTTAGAAGAGATGGCGAAATGAAGAGATGACAAAGCTGCTCTCTGTTGGTCCTGAAAGGTCCAATGAAGCTACAGGCAAAGTGTTACTGATATTTTTTATTTAATCCCAATATATCAATCTCTTAAGAGACATGTTTACCGCACCGGTTGCCAAGCAGGGCCGTGTCTTACAAGTTCATTCACCATTGAGTCAACAGTTTCTCTCCTAAACCTTGCTCTCTCCTCTCCACACCTCCATTTGGTATCCAAATCTATTCAAGAATTCCTTCCTAGCATGTCTCCACTGGGACTTCCTTCTCCCGTGCTGTCACTCAGGACTCGTCACACACAGCTGAGCCTCCACAGGTCTCTGCCCACCGTCACTCTACACCTCTCCAGCTGCAGAGAAAGGCTTTGGGATGAGAATCCGAGCCGCTCACCTTCTGGAGCCCCTTTGGTCGTGGGGCAAGCCCCAGTGTGGGAGCCTCAGTTACACGCATGCTGGACGCCAGGCGAGCCGAGCTGCCCAGGAGGACCAGAGGAGGGCCGTGCGCACATGCTTGCCGTGAGGACGAGCTGCCCTCGGAAAGGAGCTCTCCGGAAAGGTCGAGGCCGTCAGCACGCACAAGATTGATGGCCTCTCATCACCCAGCCGTGGAGGGATGGGCCGGGTCTGAGTGCAGCCGGCACCTGGGCTCAGAAGACCATCTGAGCGGCCCCCACAGAGGACAGCTCAGCTCCTGGGGAAGGGGCTGCAGGAACGCGATGAGTAACACATGTAAAAGGTGCTTAAAGGGAGGGAAATGCCCTTTGAGTATTAAGAGCACGGAATAGCAACGGCAGGTCAGAAACAGGGTCCCTTGACTTTGATCTAATTTCCTCACTGGTCTCGTGAAAGAAACGAGCCAGAAGGGGGCGTGATCAGGGCTGTGGCAGGGTCACCGAGCATCTCAGGGGCCACGCGGTTTCTCACACGGAAGCCGCTTAACTCTGCCCTCCCTCAGTTCCCCGAACCCTTAAATCAATCCTTGGTCTCAGTAGGGGGGTCAATGAACCAGTTTCACAGCCCCTCGCAACCCGCTTTTGCCGCACCCACGGCAAAGCCACCTGATCACCCACTCCCTCCCTCCTCTGCTCCCCTTGTTCTGAAACGCTAGAATCCCCATCATTGCTGCCCACCAGACCCCAAAATCCTGTCCTCCTGATGCCCTGCAAATATCAAGCCTATAGTTACTCACCTCTTACAAGGAAGCCTGTAGCTTACTCCTAACTTTTAAGTCTAAGTGTATTCCTAAAAAGTAATAATTCAGAATATGTGTTAAGTATCTACATATCTAAACTGCTAAATCAAAGCTTAACTGCATTTATACTGCTCAAATATTCCTAGCTGGCTGCTAATTACTAATAAAAGTGTTTCCAAAAGCAAGCTTGCATATTACAAGCGACACTGATTCCAAAAAAAAAAAAGTTAAAAGCAGTAAAATCAGAAATGTAAAATAATGAAAAGCTTAAAAACAGCCATACCGAAAAGGTAAAAATTATGAGTCAAATTAATGAGCTTTATGATTTGGTTGGTGTGTCTTAAACTCTTTTTGTGTTTGTCTGTTTGTTCAGGATCAGTGTATATTTTGATACTTCTGGATGGTAATATTAAATTAATAAATGAAAATTCTTAAAAGAGCTCTATTCAAATGGCCAAAAAAATCAAATAAGCACTTATATTAAGAAGTATGGATGCTAATAAGATAAATTAGCATTATATGTGTTAAATCTTTAAAATGATAAAAATTGTAAGTTTTGACTAATGAAGTTATTACAAACCTCTTCAAAAATTGTTTTTGACTAAATTGAAATGAATAATTTATTTTTTCTTCACAGAATGGGATAAGAAATGTGAAACTGAAATGGATATTGAAAAAAGTAAAAATTTTGTGGAAGTGCTGACTGAAATTTGATGTTTGTTCAAGAAAGTGTGTTTTGTCCTAAAATAAGATGGCTTATTTTCATAAAGCAGAATGGAAGTATGTAAGACAAAACTTGAATGCATATAGCAAGTTGTAGAAAGTATTGTAGGAGGTAACATTCAGTAGAAAATGTGTTCTGTAAAGGTAAAATTTGTCTTAAGATGAAGTAACTATAGGTTATGTAATTACAAAAAGTTATAAGTTTGTAGAAGCATTGTTTAAACTGAAATATTTAAATAGCTAATTACAGAATTCATTATTAAACAGAAACTGAATTGATGCTAATAACAAAAAGTAGCTTCATGACAAAAAAACTGTCAAAGGCCACCTCACCTCAATCTGCATATTAAAGTGGTGGTAAAGCAAAGATAATCTTGATTCCATTGAAAATCTTAAATTTTCATAAAATAATGGAGAAAGTAGTTTTTTCCTGTACTGCTAAAATAAAACATTTGTTAATTAACGTAATCATGGTAATTGTATGTTGTAAGAAGTTTGCTTTAAAACACTTTCCAAAGTCATTTTGGTAACAAATGTGAAAAATATATAAAATGTGTTTTTATTATTAAGAAAAAGAAAGTAATTTTGACCTAAAATAAAATGACTGGTTATTAAGAAAGAGGAAAATGTGGGACAAAACCTGAATGAATACAGAAAGTGCAAAAGGTTCATGAAGAAATTTTTGTGGTAAAAGTTCTGTAAAATGTATTGAGTCTATCTATAAAGTTTTAAAAGCTCTAGTATCAAATAGTATACTGATGCAAAATTAAGTTTGTTCTTTCTCTGTTAAAGTAATAAAGTTTCTTAAATCATTGGTCTGCTTTAGTAAAAGTTTATAAAGAGTTTTCCCCTGAATAATAAATATACAAAGAAAAAATTCTGTTTTATCAAAATAGCTCCTGGTACTTTAACCTTATCATTTCCTTGGTTGTTTTAAAAAAACAAGTCTCATCACTTTTAAAGGAACATGATGTTCAAACCTAACAACTCTAATGTTTTGCTTTCTCAAAGTCAAATCCTGAAAAATATCTTTTTATTTCAAATTATTGCAAAAGATTTATTCTTTCACCTTGAAAAAAAGTGAAATAACTAAATAGTTAAGTTCATTTAATATGTTATAAGTTGAATAAAAAGTGTTTAAAAATGTTTGAAAACTGTTATAAAATTAAAAGGAATTCTTTAACCCTCTGTTAATCAAAGTTATGAGTAAAATGTTCATATGAAACTTAAAAATTGTATAAAATTCCTGAAAATTTAACACTGTTTCTACATAATATTAGATAAAAGTATAATGTTAATCACGGTTTTAATTATGGAAAAGAATGGTACGTGTCACAGAAGCAACCTTTCTGCCTGAAAATCAAGAATCGGAAGCTTTAGCTCGTGTTTATCTGGTTTGCCAGATAAATACTGCCAGTTTGCTGTAAGAAGTTAATATCCAGTTATGTCGCTGCCACTTTGTTTTAGAACTTGCTTCCTTAGTCTCTCCTTAGGCACGTCGCGCCAGCCTGCACTCACCTTCACGTGAGAGGCCAGCGGTGGGTTCTGCAGCTTCCGCACGGCGTGTGCAGAGCCCCACCACCTGCCCTGGCTGGCGGCATGAAAGGGACCCGGGACTGCAGCCCTGTTTCATTATGTTGATGACATTATGTTAACAGTAACTCTTTTTCAGAATTTAAAGAAGCATCAGAAACAATAGTATCTCATCTTAAGAGCCTGAGATGGGCAAACGATTGGAACAAGCTGCAAGGTCCTGCTGCTCTGTCAAGCTCTTAAGTGCTGTTAAAGTCTAAGGTTTTCCCACACCCCAAACTCCAAAACAATTAATGGCATTTTGGGGTTGTTGGGGTCCTGGAAGCTCTTCATCCCCCATGTAGCTCAGTTATTAAAGCCATTGTGTGTGTTAATCAGGAAAGCTTGTGCATGGAAATGAGAAAAAAACCCTGCAGGCTGCTCTTTAAAGAAAAAAAAAGGTAAAGAGAACAATAACACAAACTCAGGCAGTAAAGGGGTGGACCTTGACTTACCCTGTGAATTGGCTGTGGCCAGCACCAATGCTGGCTTTGGGTGGAGTTTGCAGCAGAGGCAGCATTTAAACAAATACCGGTTGGGTTTTAATCACAATTGTGAAAAGGGGCCAAAGCACAGTAGAGCCCTTAGAGGAGCAGCTGTGGGCAGCACACCAAGCCCTGTGGTCATGAAGGGCTTGGCCCAGTGGTGTCCAGTCACTCTGAAGACTGCCGTCCCCGTCCGGGGTGGACAGCAGATACTAAGAATAAAACAGAAACAATGGACTGTCGTGAGCTGCCCTCTGTGGGGAAAAGATCTGTGGAAAGACATGCGAAACGCCTGCCAGCAGTGGCAGACGCTGTCTATCATGTCCTGCCCACTCTCGCCAATATCAGAGCCATACCAATGACACCCGAGGAACCGCAGAGCGACTCCGCAGAAATAGCGGGCATCGTGACGCCCAGGCCCTGTGGTGCCCAGCCCAGCAGCTCCAGCTCCTCACTCGCCAGCAGCTCGTGAACAGCACCCACGAGGGCCCCTCCTGCTCCCGAAAGGGGCGAGGCGTGCTTCCACTGCTGCAGACACTGCACTGGGACTCTTGTGACCAGCCAGCTTCGATTTGCTGCCTAGAAAGCGTTAGTGCCCTGTACAGATGCCAGCCCAAATTGACAGTGACCAAAAGCTGTTTACCAGTCACCTCATGAAGTCTTAAATGATGAACCAGAGTATTGTTTCAACTTTTTATTAAAAAATGAGGAAAAGAATGCCTTTTAATAAAGTAGATAAAGGGTGATAATCCTTACAACAATGAGCTAAGTTTAAATTCAGTGCTGTGGGCTGCAGCCACAGCTCCAGGTTAAATGCTAACAGCAAGACCAGAGCAGGCACTGAGGTTTCATGTTAAAGTGCCAACTGCCCTATGTCCCCAAAGGGAAGGAATAGTGATTTGCTGTTGCTTACGCCTCAAATTATACAAACTGGAAAAATGTAAACTCATTTTAGCCACAGGCCTATGCAGCCCTACTGATCGGGAATCTTAAATCCATGAAAAATAAAAGTTACTTAAAAACATTATAAAACCACAGTTAATAATCTAAAAGTCTCTGATTCCCACTAAAACTCTGTGTGTGTCTATGTAAACTCTTCTTATGCCTAAACTGATTTTTAATGTGCTTATATACTGTTAAACCCACCAAATTATGTCATTTCACTGTCAACCATTAATGTTCAATGTTACGCTACTGCCACTCTCTTTTCCTCCTTACCCCTCTCACATTAATCTCACTAATCCTTCTCCTTGACCCCTGGGGGCGACAGCCTCACAGTCCGCCCTGAATTCCGTGGTTAATTCCTCTCCTTACCTTTCTTATGACTCTCATTCTCCCCATATCAGCAGGTCATACACGTTCCGCATGACAACTCATTCTATCCAAACAACTGTTCAAAAGGCCACCCATAACCTTGGAGATAATCTTCTCCTGCTGTGGAGAATACAGTACCAGCCGCTGAACCAAAAACCACGCCAAAAAGGAAACAACCGAATCCAGCAGCACCCCACAACAGCAAGAAGCAGCTCCATGAGCCGTCACCCCAATTCCCGCTCCCCCTCCCCACCCCTTAACTATATCAAAAGGAGTTGGGAATGTCAGCCCCATTTGGCAAAATGACCCGCTCACAACCCCCAGCCAGCAAACCCCCACCAGTGCCAACAAGGCTCCGCTGCCCCGATACCAGATGGCCAACCCCCCCACCCTCTGTCCCTGAAGACAGAACGTGCCTTTCAACATGCCCACCTCATCCTCCCCAACACCCCCTCCCAACAGAGTGAAAGTCGGTGCTTTTCACTGTTCTCACTAATACCCTGCCCCTAGGCTATTTAAGGGCAAACCCAAGTCAGTCAAGCGGGCTCAAGTCTCTCCTCAGACCCTCGCCATGCCGGCGAGCTAATAAACTTCCTCCGCCTGAACTCTGATCTGTCTCTGAGCCTCATTGAACTGGGATCTAACAGACATGTGCTTTTAAACAACAAAAATCATGATTTAGAACAAATGAATATTTAAAGGACAAACTTGAAAACAGCTGACAGTGCACAATTTGACAGCTTGCCTGTTTTATTGGCACATGCTAATTACTATTTTAGACTGAGTTCTATAGAATTTAACTGTAACTAAATTTTGTATTTTAAGCAACTGATATAACTAGGTATAGATAAGAATGTCTAGGCTGGTTAAAGCATATACCATGAAATGGATTGGCTTAAACAATTGGGATTTTTAGCTTACAGTTTTGAGGCTGTGAAAACGTCCAAATCAAGGCATCATCAAGGCAATATTTTCTTCCCAAAGACCAGGTGCCCAAGATCCTTGACTCCTGTGTCACATGGCAAGGCACATGGCGGCATCTGCTGGTCTCTCCCTTCTCTTCTGGTGTCCTTGATTTCAGCTTCTTGCTTCTGTGTCTTTTTTTCTGCCTGTATTCATTCCATTTATAAAGGGCTCCACTAAGAAGGTTAAGATCCATCCTGGTTGAGGTGGGCCACACCCTAACTGAAGCAGCCTACTTATGATCGGTTCACACCCACAGGCATGGATTAGCTTTAATAATGTGTTTTTCCAGAGTACATACAGTTTCAAACCAACAGAAATGGTACTTTGGGAGAACCCATCAATGCAATTTATCTCCTCGAATTCAAATAAAATCTAGATCCATGAAACATTGACATCCAGACACTCCCAGGAAGGCAGATGTGAAACTCTCTTCTCTGTGTTCACTGGAATAAGTGATTGTTTTTTCCCAATATTTTATACTTCCTAGGACATAGAACTTTCTTTAGCGATTTTTTTTCTTGAGGTGGAGTACCAGGGCTGGGGACTGAACCTGGGACCTCGTATGTGGACGCTGGTGCTCAACCACTGAGCCACATTGGCTCTCCTGAGTTAGTTTTTTCATTTGTTTGTTGTTGTTTATTTTTATTTTTGGAGGCACTGGGGACTGAACCTGGGATCTCCCATATGGGAAGCAGGCACTCAACCGCTTGAGCCACATCTGCTCCCTCTTCAACAATGTTTAAGTGACCATTGAGTGATGGCTGGAAAATGATGAAGCCAGTAGAGTATTAACAATAGCTGCCATGCCAGTTTTTTGATATCTTCCTGGGTTAAGATACCACGCTAGTTACTTTTTTGTATCAACTGAATTTTCTTAGAACAAACCTGCAAAAAAATAATCATTTTACACATGATAAAACTGTGGTTCATTGAAGGTGACAGTGTTACTCGAGGTTGCTTTGTAATTGTGGATTCAAGCCGAATATCCAGGGAGCCTGACCCAGGGACACTGCTCCTTTCATATTGTGAGCCATGTCTATCCTTTTGTTGAGAATGAGACTTTCTTTTGTTGCTCCAAACTGCTTAACCATGTTTGGCACATCCTCAAGATTAGGCTTTGGGTTGGCTCATTATAATCTTTTCAGTGAAAGTCTCCAATTGTCCTTCAGGGTCACTGAGAAAATATCCCTGCATGTACTGTTTCTTAATAAGCTTATTACATAATTAATGTAGATGCATGGCATATAACAGTATTCATTTAAAAAGCAAGTTCTCTACAAATCATTCATATGAAAAACTATGGATCGGCAATATTGGTGGCTAACTGTGTCCACCTGCTTGGAAACAGTCTGCTCTGTGGCGCTGCGCCATTGTGGCCATGTGGTTTGGTCAAGGGGCTAGGAGCTATATGCAATACATGATGTGATAGAGAATACAAACCAGGAGCAGCACTCATTTGGCAAATGCAAATGAAGAAATCAAGATATCAAAAAAAAACCAGATCCAAAGTTAAATCTAATCTGGCTCGCCACTATCTTCAGGCATGCCCTAAAATGTATGCAGGGCTGATTGTCTGGGCTAGCCTAGAGTTTGTTTTGAGGAAGCTTAGAAACCCTCCTGAATAAGCATCCTGGGAATAAGTAGCCGAGAATTCCGGTATACATGTCTATTTTAAGGGCAGTACTATTGAGTTTTAGAGCATATGTATGATTCTGAAACACTGCCTTGTCTGTTTCTTTCAGCTATTCCACTTTTCAGTTCCTAGGGGCCTGAACTTCCATTCTAAGTAGGGTTGTGATGAAAGAGTAAGTCGAAGATAGAAGAGAGAGAACCTTCAGCGTGCAGGGGTCCCAGGAGTTGTTCAACAACTAGGAAATGATACCCTTAGCTGGACACAGGCATGCTGGATGCTGGGCACACAAGCCTGGGCCCCATTGCTGGCACGTCAGCAGGGGAGCCCAAGCCGGGCACCAGGGTGATGCTGCCTTCAGTGGGATTTGCCATTTCCCTCTTCTGCTTGTGCTCAGAAAAAGAGGAAAATGGCAGGTGCAGTGGGTTCTCAACTGACTAATTTGATGAAAATGCTAGAGACACCCAATTGAGACTTGTATTTCTCTTTAAAATAAGATGGAAGAATGAATTTGAATTTCCATGGAGAGGTTGGCAGCTAGGTTAAGGAACTAATTCTGGGCTAATGTGGCATAGGAGACATCAGATACATGAGAGCATATTTAGAATGAATATTAGTAATAAGCAAAATGCTTTAAGATAAAGTATAGAGTATAATAAAAATATATTTTTTAATGTAGGTATTGTAGTCAGTAATGACTTTCATCTAATATATCACATTGCAGAGAAATTGGAATATACCCAAGATATTAGTGTTGTCCTATAGTAATTACTGTTTGAATAAATTCATTTTGCCATCTTAAAAAGTACGTAGAGGAAAATGGCATAATAAGAAGTTCTAAAACTCACTTCCTCCACCAGAAAAAATGAATGAGCTGGAGAAAGAGATTGACATTAACTAACTGAAAACCCTGGGACAATGTTGGACACTTAGGACAACCACGGAGGGCCTGATGCAGGGAGAGGCTGCTGACCTTTCAAGTTTTGCACGTGAGGGCGTGCGAGAGCCAGTTATTCCTTAGCCCCATGGCAGCAGCTGTGCAAACGGCAGCCCGCCTGCTCATCCAAGAGCACTGATGCAGATGTGCAGTGAGATTCAAGCGGATTTCAAGTCTGCTAACACAACATCCACTCTGCAGCACATGGATCAAGGAGTCATTTGACTTTCAAGTATTATTTCAAAAATATATTTCTAAGACTGTAGTGGCTGTATATACTTATTCCTCTGATGAATCTGGGCAAAAAAATAGAAAATCTTCTGGAAAGGATTCACCATTCTAGATGCCATTAAGAACACTCATTATCCCTGAAAGGAGGTGAAAATACCATCATTAATAGGACTTAAGAAGACATTGATTCCAACCCTCATGGATGACTTTTAGGTGGGTGGAAGTAACTGCAGATCTAGCAGAAATAACCAGAGAACTAGAATTAGAAGTGGAGCCTGGAGATGTAACTGAATTGCTGCAGGCTTATAAAACTGAACAGATGGAGTTGCTTCTTATGGATGAGCAAAGAGAGTGGATTCTTGAGATGGATTCTACTCCTGGTGAAGAGGCTGTGAACACCAGAATATCACATCAGCTTAGCTGATAAGGCAGTGTCAAGGTTGGAGAGGATTGACTCCATTTTTGAAAGAAGCTCTACTGTGGGTCAAATGCTATCAAACTGTCATATGTGACAAAGAAATCTTTCAGGAAAGGAAGAGTCAATCAACGCAGCAAACTGCATTGTTGTCTTATCTTAAGAAATTGCCACAGCCACCTCCTGATCAGTCAGCAGTCATCAGCATGGAGGCAAGACCCTCCACCAGCAGAAAGATTGTAACTCCCTGGAGTCTCAGATGATTGTCAGCATATTTTAGCCATAAAATATTTTAAAATTAAGGTATGTAGATGGCTTTTTAGACATAACACTGTTGCACACTTAACAGACTACAGTGTAGTGTAAACATGACTTTCACATGCATCGGGAAATCAAAAACTCTGTGTGACTCACTTTGTCGTGGGATTTGCCTTACTGTGGTGGGCTGAAACCCAGCCTGCGATGTAGCTGAGGCGTACCTGTGTGTATTCACACATTGATTTGCAGTAGTGGGAGTTTAACTCCCCAGAATCCAGACCCCAAAGCCTATGCATCTAAGCACTGAACCCTTTGCCAGCCAATGCCATGCAATCTGCATGAGGCTCCTAGCTCACGGTAGGAGCCGTGTAAGTGGTTGTTAAGATAACCACCATTTTCATCATCACCACAAGCTTTTCATCCATACTCACGAGTGGCTTCACTTGCTAACATTTCTATTGTGTCTTAGAGAATGGGTGGAGTTGGGGAGGGATGAAACGTGTTCATAAGGTTGAGAAACTTGTACTCTGCAGGTAGACAAAAAGGAAATAGATTGCAGTGTTTTTCTAGATTTCTTCCTGCTGTAAGATTACAGTATGGACTTTGATTCCCATGAAGTGGTGATGAGCAAAAAGTACTTTGGGAATCATATTGGTAGCAAGATAATATCATGACTAATAAAAATATTTTCATTTGTGCAGAAAGGATAACACTAATAACTAAATATTTATCATGTGGGGAGTGGATGAAGCTCAAGTGCTTGAGCTCTTGCTTCCCATGTACAAGGTCTTGGGTTCGACCCCAGGCACCTCCTAAAAACAAAACAAAAAAACCAACTGTCACTGGGGAGCAGATGAAGCTCAGTGGTTGAGTGCCTGCTTTCCACGTACAGGTCCTGGGCTCAACCACCGGATGGATGTATATATCATGAAATACTTTAAGCCCTCACCTCCAAAAGATCTTTGCCAAAGTGCAAGCACTACAACTGTTTTATGTGTGATTGAGAGAGATTCCCTGGCATTTCAGTTTCCTAATTCCCACAGGTGGTCTCACATTTAATCTGATAACCTATTCATATCATCTAGCATTTTCTAGACCCTTAATAGGCACACATGTACAAAATTATATCTTTATCGTATCCATTGCCAATTTTTACAATAAGGAAAGCCGTTCAATATGGCAGAGCCATGACCGGAATTTAGTGTTATCCACTTGGATATGCCCTGGATAGGCCTCCTCATTTTCCTTCCTGGAGCTCTATTTTCTTTTCTGCAGAATAGAGCAGATTTAATCACATGACATCTTAAAAATTTTTTTTTTTTTAAATAGAGAAGTCTTTCTTGTCAAACAGAATTTTTTTCATTTCCTAATGTAAAACTCATGAGATCTGAGCTGCCCTGGTTGAAATCTATACTGGTTACAAGTTTGGTGTATTTCAACTCCAAATCAGCCCTTCATTGTTGTTTTGTGATAATGGAGACGGACTCTGTAAGCATCTGTGATGGTTAGGCTAATGTGTCAACTCGGCCAGGTAAGTGTGTCCAGGTGTTTGGTCCAGCAAGCACTGGGCTAACTGTAGTACAAGAGCATTTATGGACTTCGATCACCAGTGAGTTT
>JAQZBX010050814.1:0-14110 GCA_029593785.1 Cabassous unicinctus | reverse complement strand
TCAAATGAGACCATGCAAAACAATTTAAAGTATGTCCAACAATCATTTCCCCCCTTCAGTGCTGCTGTTTTATACAATAGTGTAATCAACAGAAAATTGAATGGCATGTGCTTGGTTGGAAAATGTCATCTGTTTACAAAACATGTAGGACAGTTTCTGCCTCATGTCTGCAAGTCTTTACAACAACTAGTGCTTTCCAGTTTTGTTTTGTTTTTATTTTGAAGGCACTTGGGACTGAAAAATTTAACTACCCAATGTTATCCAAGTATGACACAGAAAGCACAAATGATGGTGCCAACACTGCAAACTGTGGAGTGTTGAGATAGTGGACATTATTATCTATAGTAGAGTCAACTGTTTAGCTTGAAGATGTTGGATTTTTCTCTTAAGAGAAATAAATTTCCTTAGGGTCTTTCCTCTAATTTTGCTAGACTGGGTTCCAGAAGAACCCTCCATGAATTTAAAGTGTGGCAAATATAAAGTATTCTGTTGCATTATACAAATAGAAGATCTGGGAACTTTGCTAGACTGAATACAGTGGTTTTCCAAATGGCACTGAAGATATCCTGACCCCAGTGCACTACTTAGTCCAAATATTTCTGACCAGAGAAAATTATACAATATTTTAGTGTAACTTTTTGAAAGACGGTTGATATCAATACTGTACATATTTTACATATCAAAAAATATAGTGCAAGAGTTGAAAAAGTAAGATCATGCATTATTACTTCTAAGAATATCATATACAAGAGAAATCCCCCCATGTACTTCTGAAAGCATTTCAGGTGGAAGCAGTCTTATGAATAAAAACTATGCAGCTTCTCAGCTGTGTTAAGTGTATAATTTAAATAAGTTTAAGAGATTACTGGGGGAAAAAAATCCTAGCCCATTAAAGATTGATAGAAGGTGTCAATTGTCAAATTTTAAATGTTTCCTTTTTTAAAAACACTCTAAATACATGACCTTGGTACAAGGAAAATATAAAATTCTGGATAATTATATTTGCTTATACTGCATAATTTAGAATTAATTTATATCATTCCCTTCACAGCATTAATTTGTGAACTAAAGTTTATATTTAGTTCAGGTGACTTTATGGCACAAGATCTCATTTTTAAAACATGGTACCAACTTTACTTAAGTGTAACAGCACTCTATTTTTTTAGCAGCAATTATATATTTTTTAAAGGTTAACAATTTGTGGGAAAAAATGCTCTATTTTCTAATTTACACTCAGTAGTTACAATATTTACAAAAGGCTTAAGTCTACATATAGAATGACTTTTACTTTCCCTCATCTTACATATTAAAGGTTTATCCTCCCATCTAATTTCTGATTTAGTGGGAGAAGTGCAGAGATTTCAGAAAAAGGTACCTATGTGTTTTAGGTGGAATTCTTGATTTTAAGTGAATATAAGGCAAGGATAAGAAAAAATAATTCTTAGTTCAGGGTATGTTACAGTGCCCCAGGTTAGTTATAGAATAAATAGTACCTATTGACAATCTATAAAAGATGAGGCATTCTAAGGTGCCCTAACAATGTAAGTCTGTAATAGCTGAAAGAGAAAGCCATGTTACTCAACTATGAGGCAGTCATCACTGCCTGGGCATTCAAGATTAGACTTCAATCCTGTGATCATTAGCAGACAGAGAAATTTAGCCAAAGGGGTTCCACTATGTTAAAAAACAAAATATGTTTTAAAAGCAATTTATCTTGAGAGAAATATGGCTCCTAGGTATTCTGTGCAAAGGGAGATGGATAAAGGGAGCTGACCACTGAGCATAATGAATCAAATTCCATGAATATAGTTTTCATGACAAGATGTATTTACTCCATGCATTTTGCTAACGATACCTCCCTGAAAATCAACAATTCTGTAGTTACACTTTGCTGTAAACTACTCTTCAGTTACAGGGAAAATATCTGTATCATATAGCTTACCTAATACCAGTTACGAAAATTAAGACAAATGAGTAGTTGGATTCATAAAAAGAGAAAATTAAACCCTTTGTCAAGACAGTTATTACACAACACAGAAATAAGTCAAATCTAGAATTTATCAGTTAAAATTGTGATCTTATGAAACAAATTTTGGAATGGATGTACAATTTCTTCAATACCAAGAAACATCTTTTTAACCAATTGCCACAGAAGGATTTGTTGAGTACATTAATGCTGTGAAATCAGAAAAAAATTTATGGGGGAAATATACCCACAAGTAAGTTAATGTGACCAAAAAAAGGAAAAAAACAATAGACTTAGTCAAATGGACAAAAAAACTTTGGAAAAGACTGAAAAAAAAATGACAACCAAAAATAACACATGGGTGGGAGTGGGGGCCACAGTTAAGGTATCCAAAAATTCCTCATGGCCTTGGCTTATTAAAATATTTTACACTTAAAAAAAGAAGATTTGAAAGCATCTTAAAAACATGCAAATTGTTTGAAAATCCTGTATGGCAAATTCAGACAGTTTGAAAGCGTCATTCAGACGTTTGTTTGCTGAGGAAAATAAAGAAGCCTCTCTCTCCATGAAGCGGCCGGTCCTAACCCGCTCCCCCTGCCCCCCCCCCCCCCGAGGTCTGCTCAACAGTTACAAACAAGGCATTATTATCTGGAAGGGAAGGGATTGTGTAATTTCCACTGGTTTGGGGAACAACCCCGCTTCAGACTGTCCAGATACTCTGCATGTACAGGTTTATGACACTGGAGGACTTTAATTGCCTCTTTTACTTTGAACCATTCTCTCTTCCTTCCTATATTAACAGTATCTTCACAATCTTCTAGTACTTCAGAGACTTCAAGAGCATAAACATGTGTTCTTTGCTTTTGGTCTTGATTCTCAAATATGCCCAGAAGTCTGCCTAATTTTCCTTTTATTCCAGGCTCTTCGTAGCCCTCCATCACTGCAGCGCTGCTGGGCTTCTCCAGCTCCATCCATCCACGTGGGAGGATCCACTGGTCTGGGTACCAACTGCTGCTCAGCAGAAGCACCTCTTCCTCCTGCTGGCTCTGGAAGCACAGGCACGCCGCCCACTTCTGGAACCCTTGCTTCTTGAACCCCTCGTACCGCGTCAAGTTTGGCTTGAACTTCATCATAGAGGCGGACTCTGGCTACTGCTCCAGCCGCCGCCGCGGGGGAAGGCCATTGATACACCCTGGAGGAGTAGGGGCGAGGGAGAGTCGGGGCGCAGTGCCTTTGGGAGGCAAGGCCAGGGCGCTGGGAAGGGCAGCAAGGCGGGTCAGTCCCGGAGGCAGCTGCCGCTCCGACTCGGTGCAGGACTAACTCCCCTCCAAACTGCAACAGCGCGGCACCCTTAACGCTGTGCGTTGCCTGCAACCTTTTGCTTTTCGATTTTATTTTTGTGCTACGAATGGAAATCAGATTCAAAATGAAAGTATGAATAGAATATCAATGCAATAAATCAACTTACATTTCGCTATGAAACATTAATAATTGCACTACAGGAATGTCAACCAGTAAATGCGTAGTCATCTTTTTTTTAAAAGAAAATTTCAAGCTCAGAGAATTTTTATAAATTATGATATAGTTATTGTTATAATTGAAATGCCACAACTTTAACAGGAAGGTATGTGATAAAATTTAGTGTTCAATGTATAAAAATAAAGATATATTTCTATGCTTTCTCCCTTAGTCCAAAATTCATATTTTGAACAATTTTTGTCATATACTTGGAAAATGCACCAAACTATGTGTACATACGTTACAGCAGAGACTAAGAAGGACGATTAAAGTAAAAGCAACATGCAACAAGTTGGAATATACATAACAAATAATTAATACCCATTTGATTATTGTAAAAATTTTCTTATGTAATACTTCAGAAAAAGTTCTGTAGTGTTGATTTCTCTTTTTTCAGTTTTTTTTTTTAAAGATACTTAGATTATATAAAATATTACACAAAAAATATAAGAATTCCAATATGCCCCACCTCCCACACCTCCCACAACCTTCCATATAAATATCCCTCATTAGTGTGGCACATTAATTGCAATTGATAAACATATCCTGGGGCTTTGCCATTAAGCATGGACCATAGCTCACATTGTAGACCACACTATCTCCCACACAGTTCTGCATGTTACATGATGATATAAAATGGCCAATATCTGTTGTTGCAATGTCACTCAGGACAATTCCCAAGTCCCAAAAAAGCCCCTATATTACAACTGCTTTTCCCTCTCCCTGCCCCCAGAGCATCCAGTGGCCACTGGCTCCACATCAATGCTGTAATTTCTTCCATTGCTTGAATCACGATATGTCTATAGTGGAATACCAGTAAGTCCACTCTAGTTCATAGCTCTTCCCCCCATCTTTCTCTTTTTACAGACCATAATATTAGGACTTAAGGACATTTTTCACTAGCTGAATGTTTAGGACTTTGCCTAATGTCTACCGTTTTTGGCATTTCTCTTAGACTTGAAATATGTGCATATATACACATACATAATTATATATCTATATTTTTTTAGTGAGTCAGATGGCAGTTTACTTATACCAGGAATGAAACCCAAGGTTTCATGAGTAATAAATCAAGCCAGTTTTCTGATTCATAATTTTAGAACTTTATATTGTATATAGGAGACAGGTAACCTGATGAATTATGGCAAATTAATTGGATCAATGTGGTCAAATATGGGAAAATCCTATATGAAGGTGTTTGGGCAACACTGCGTGAAGTATTTATTTTAATTATTAAACTCATGTAGTATTTACTAGTGATGTTCAATTTTATCAAATAGATTGAATGAGGATAAATAATTAGTTAACAAATTTTATATATTCTTTAAATTGGATTGTTTAATTCTGTCTCATATATTTGTTCACCACCAAAAATTCAACTTAAAAGCTTTATGTTGATTTTTGATTGTGCAATCAAAATTTAGTGATTCATAGTCTCTGTGATTCCTGATTTCAGTTATAAGACTTCCTGGCACATTATTCAGTTATGGGATATTAATGAATAGTAGGCATGTGCTCTAGTTTATAACAGGCCAGCTACTTATACACAAGTGCCCAAATATCCTAATTCAGAATAAAACATTGGATGATGAATATTCTGAAGCTTAGTTGCTTGTCCATTTTATTTAGTTTGGATAGTGTATTAGTCAGTCAAAGGGGTGCTGATGCAAAATACCAGAAATCTGTTGACTTTTATAAAGTGTATTTATTTGGGGTAGAAGCCCACAGTTTCCAGGCCATAAAGCATACATTACTTCCCACACCCCAGTCTGTTGCTGTGTGTTGGATCAAGATGGCTGCTGATGTCTGCGAGAGTTCAGCCTTCCTGCGTTCTTCTCTTCCTGGGGCTTGCTTGTCTCTGTGCTCAGCTCCTCTGCTATCTCCATAAGGCCAGCTATAGATTATCAGGGGAATGGCTTATTTCTCTTCCCAGGACCTTTTCTTTTTCCTCATGATCAATTTTCTCTGTGTGCTTACATCCTAGGGCTCCAGCTCAAAAACTCCAACATCAAAACTCCTACTCTGTCCTTTGCCATGTCTTTTATCTGTGAGTCCCCACCTACCAAGGGGCGGGAACACAATGCCCTACTTACATGGCCCAATCAAATTCCTAATCAAAATTTAATCAACTAAAAATGATACCTCTGACAGACCAGTTCACAAACATAATCTAATATCTATTTTTGGAATTCATAAACAATGCCAAACTGCTCCAGATATAAAGTGGTATTAGTTGCATTTGTAAGGAAATAGGCATCCATAGAATTATTCCTTAGTGAACAATTAGTGATAGCTATTAAAGGGAAAAAAAAAAATCTAGGGCCATTAAATATGACTACTAAGCAATATTATATTGTCATCTTTAATAAATATTTGGCTATCACTCTGTAATCATTTCTCTAAGGTACAAAAATATTTACCTTGATTTATTTATATACCTGTGTTAATTTATGATTTATAGGGTGTATAATTTTATTATACTTACAATAGAATACTGTCCCCAGCTCAATTTAGAAAGTGATGTGATGTATATGAAGTTAATCCTGTCCACTGCAGCCTGTGTATATGGATTTTGAGTTGCCAGTGCTTGTGATATTGGATCTGAGGAAATTCATTGAAATATAATAGTCAAACAATCTCATCTTTTTTCTGGGGCATCTTTTTGCATCTTTTAAACTTATTCTTTTAACATTTTTATACTAAAAGATGTGTGTGTGTTTATGTGAGCAAATGCATGTGTGTGTGCATGTACAGTTCATAAATATATGAAAATATCAAGATGTAACTTAAGGAAGCAGAGTTGGAATTTTAATATATAATACATTTATTTCAATATTTCTCAGTTTTTAAATAAATAACACTAATTATTTAGTAGTTTGAACATAGAAATGTATAATTTAGAAAATAATTATCTGTAATTCCTGAACTCATATAATTCTTATCGATCTTTGAAGAGAAGTATTGTACACATTCTTACATAAAAAAGTCAGCAGCAAAATATAAAATGTGTAAACCCCATACACTCACAAATTGCTCACACAAAAAGGAGAGGACTTTTACAATGACTCTTAATATTTCTCATATTTGGGTGCATTCTAACTTTTTCTTTTACTATCTTTCTTTCTTTCATTTTTACATTATGTGAGTTTTAATATAAATTAATTAAATTCATTCACTTGGAAGTTTTGAACTAAGGATTTGTCATATCTTACAAAATGGTGGTGGTAATTCAGGCATGGTCAAAACATTCAATGATCATTTTTTTTCCCAAAATCAATAAAATATTATTTTTTCCTAAAACTCCTACCTATATAAATAATTTGTGTAATTTTTCATTATTTGAAATTTGTTGTTATCTTAAGTATGCATTAGATGATTGTTTACATAGTTCTTTGCTATATATTTATGAATGTGGCCTGAAGCTCTGAAACCTCAATTGTCCAAATGATACCAATATGTGAAAAATAGTCACATGAAGAAAGAATATTTTTAAAATTGTAATTTGAAAGCATAAATGAGTCAAGTGATTAGTTTCAATCACTTGAATTTAGCTCATTCACAATTCACATATTTCTGATGGGGAGAAAAATTAATACTAATTGGTTTCATGTGAAAAGATAAGCTGTCTATATTTCTGTTCTAAGTTACATGTTATAAATATCTGTTTTAACTTTGAATCTAATAATTTTGGATAAGTAAAAATTCTTACAGATTTTTCTAAACTTATTTTATTAGCATGCATTATTTTATCAAGTTTTCATATTTGCTTTCTTTTGCATTATATATTTTTTAAAGTCACTGGCATTTAGTACCTAAAAATAGCAAAATGTTCCTTCTTATGTTAAAATCTGAGATCCTGGAATAGATTTTTGTACAATTACTAAAAAATGTTGAAAGATTAAGTAGGAATTTACCTTGTACCTGTCACATGTTGGCTAGAGGTATATTATATGAAACTTTTTAGGGAAGTAGTCATGTGTAAAGAAAATGTGGGAGGGGTAGGGAACAGGGCATATGAGAGTCTCCTACATTTTTCATGTAACATTTATGTAATCTAAGTATCTTTAAAAAATAAAAATTATGTATTTTAAAAAATAGAATTAGTAGAGTAAGAATGTTATTGGTAAATCATTTATGGTTAAATGCATTTATTTATTTATTTATTTATTTATTAGCTAAATGCATTTAAAAATTCAATTCATAGTCAAAGTACAAGAATATATAAATTATACAATCCATTTTTCAAGGAGTTTACAGAAGTGTGTCAATGAAAGCCAAATACTGAGCACTTGTAGTTCAATAAAATATGGTGGTTCTTAAGCAAATTGATAAAGAGGTAGAATAAATTTATGATTTTTCAAGGACATTTGAGAAGATAAGTTGCTTTGAACTGTTTATAAAGGCCTGATAAAACATACTGGAAGGAGATGATAAATGTGTGAATTATAACAGTGTCATTATGAATGAAAAGTCAAAATTCTAGGAGTATTTTCAGAATTATGAGATTACTGAGGTGAGAGATAAGGTTTCATACAATGCAAGAATAGGGAATTGTGCAAAAAAAATAGCTAGTGCACAGATTTTTCAAAATAACTTAATTTCAGCTTTTCAGCATGTAATGAAATACATAAACAATATGGGGCTGGCTACTTCCCTGGAGAACACGTGCATTTCCTAAGATCCTCTAGAAAAGCTGGTGAAAAATGTCATCCCAGGAATGACTGTGATTAATGTAAGGAGATGCTGATCATAGCAAAAAGCTGTAGAGGTTTCTGGATATAACTGTTTAGAATACTCACAGGATTTTAATTGGTAAAAGCTTTTTAAGGAGATGTATGATCTGTAATGCAAAAGTTATAAATATTATGTACACATAATGTCTTTTTACAAGGAGCATCATGAAATACAGGAAAAAGGAAAAGTAATTAAATGTATCAACAGGAAAAATAGAAACAATTGTGTATACATGTGTATGCGTTTTCTGTAAGAAAAAACATTGGATAGAATGTTACAATTAATGTAAACTGAGAGATGGGAAAATTGGCATCAATTGATGTGGAGAAAAATGAGGAAAAAGATAATATTTGGACAGTGTAACAGAGATTTAAGCTGACACACTGTGATTATAGAAATTGTGGAAAGGCTTGGTTAAAATATATAAGGATATATTTATACTATAAATATTCAAAATACTACTATAAATTTATTAAATATTGGCAATTTTCAAGAAAGATGTCCAAAAGGATTATGACATATATTTGTGGCAAGCAGGTATTTAAGGCAATATTTTCAAACATGCTAAATAATTCTGAGAAATGGCTATGTACTAAGCTTAAATAAAACTTAGGGAAAATCAAGAAATGAGAAATACTAAGATTTTTGGGAAATTATCTATAGGTTATAAGAAATGAATTCAATGGAAGATGACTCAGAAAATAGCAGTTGAAAAAGTATTAAATAGAATGGACCAATTGGAATGCTTTTAGGGCACTTAAAATAATCTGCTGAAAAAGGAGAACAAAGCATCAAGGGCAATGATGGATATTTACCATTATACATTTTTGAAAACCTGTAAAAATGTACAGTGAAAATGTAACCAATAATGTAAATTATTGACCATGGTTAGCAGCAATGCTTCAATATTTGTTCATCAATTTTAAAAATGCACCATACTCATGTAAGATGTTATTAATAGGGGAAAGTATGAGAAGGGGGGAAATGGATTATCACTGTTTTGAATGATTCTAGTGGAATCAAAGAGGCCAAAGGTGGAATTTTGGAAAGAATTTGGAGCACTTAATTATTCAGCCTTAGGCTGAGCCAAAGCTCTTTTAGTTACATATCTTTGAATGTAAAGATACACTTAATATTTAGGGACTGTGCATTCATTAGCAAATTGTGCATATCAATGCTATTTATATATTATATTGACATGAATATTTTCCTATATATCAAACAAATTCTAGTTTTGATTCCAAATTTTGGATTTGGTTGTATAACATTTGTAAGAACTGTGATATTTAAGCAACCAAAGGTTTTTAAGGAGTGGATAGTGAAAAGATCATTTGTCAAGGGAAAGTAGGGGTAAATAATAAAGCTGTTGTGCTTACCATGTGAATATTTTAGATTATTTTCTTGAGGGAGATACACTACTGTGTGAGATAAATGAAAATATTATTACAAACTTTAGATAACATTGTTCAAATAGAAACTGATTTTATATGATGGAAAATGACATTCAGGTGATGAAGATGGGAAAATATCTCCAATTATTTCATTGCAAACACATACAATTGAAGAATATTAACTCTAGGTGGATTAGGAGTATGGACAAAATATTTACAAAATGTATTATAGAAAAATTAGAATTTTCACTTCTTCATATTATGACATAGACATCTTCTCTACCAAGATTTTCTTCACCATGCCTAGTGCCTCTTGATATTGCTATAGTGAAGACTTCTTAATTTATCTACAAAACTTTTGCAAAGTAATGCTTTTCAAAACTTAAAAGTCAGTTTCCAGAAAAATAACGTATTTAAATGATACACAAAATGCAAGCCTAATGACCCTATACTTTGCAACTGTGATGGTGACAACTTGCTTTAAAAGTTAGAAACTCATAACCACAATTCATGCATTCATCTTGAGAAGACCAATTAGAAGCAAGTCATGGTCTTGTGCTTATCTCCAGACCACAACTGTATATTAATATCCTGGCCAAACATAGTATAGACCTCTTAAAAAAATTTAACAACTGTCATTGAGAATACACTCTGTCAAAGGGATTTTTCCATATTTAACCAGTTTAATCTTCATTAATATAATAAATTTCATGAGTTGGATATTATTGAGGTAAGGGGTAACAGTTTTTCATGTCATACCCAGGCAATTGGATTTGAAATCCTCATCTAATCACTTTGCTATGCTATCTACTACAAAGTGGTAATGAGTAGAACCAGACATATAAAAAGGGCTTTTCCTGTACACAAAAGACAATTATGTAAAATGGAAGGACATGCTATGATGGAATATTTGAAGGTAATATTATCAATTTTTTTTCAAAATGTGTTTTTTAATTTAATTTTATAGTGACATTTATGTATTAATAAATTATATAAGATCCAATGGCCATCTACTAATTAACATGACTTCATAATGATGACTATACATTGCAAGATATTTGTGAACACTCTAACGTGAAATGAAAATATCTGGGTGTTTTATTGGTGACAAGGTTAGAGAACTGCTGCTAATTCTGTGGTTTGTTGCCTAAATTTATTATTTTTTAATTGATGCTTTTTAAAATTTAATTTAATTTAATTTTGAAAGATGATTCAGAGTACCTAAATGGTGCATTGAAAATGTAGGGGGAATTCCCATAAACCTGCCCCCACACCACTCTTCCCCATCAAAAACATCTTTCATTAGTGTGGTACATTTGTTACAATTGATGAACACATATTGAAGCATTGCCACTAACCATGGTCTATATAGTTTACACTTTGCCCTGCACAATTTTATAGGTTTTGACAAAATGTTTAATGGCCTGTATCTGTCATTATGATGTCATTCAGAACAATTCCAATGTCCCAAAAATGCCCCATGTTATACCTATTCTTCCCTTTCCCTCCCCTCAGAAACTCTGGTGACCACTGCCATTATATCAATGTTACAAGTGTTTCCATTGCCAGAATATTAATAAGTCCAATTCAGTCCATAGTTGCATTCCTGCCTTTTGGTTTTTTATTACTCAATCTTGAAGATTTTGGGATGTTGATGCCTACTCTGTTTCTGATTGAAAGGGGGCTTAGATCCAATAGGGCAGGTGGATATAACTGCCTTACTTGCAGTTGTAGATATTCACTGTTTATTGAGATGGGCATTGTCCATCATCATCTTTTTGTTAGTTATCCTGACCAAATCCAATGAATTGGAAAGTAGGTGTTGCAACTCTGCTGGGATTCAGGGGTCAAATGCAATATGAACAGACTAAAGATTTAAGTCTCTGAGACTTGTGTTTAATGAATATAGTGCTAATTATAGGTTCAAATAAAAGGGGCTGAAGAGCCATTTGTAGGGAAATTATAGATGAGTCTAACTCTGTTACATTGGGGAGCATATATTCCAAGGTAAGGCCTGCTGACAAGGTGCCCAATTCCTGAGATTGTCAGCCCTGCCTGTAGTATCTAGATGTCTCTAGAGCCCTCAGTAGCCCTGTTGTTTGAGGCACTGTTTACTGAGCCAGTCAATGAGATCCTCCTGAGATGTGCATAAACATAACCTTTGGAATGACGTCCCAACTTACTTTGAAATCTCTTAAGCCATAAAAGGTCACTTGTATTTAATATTTCCCCTTTTTGTTCAAGGTCTTTTTCCAAATGCATTGCTATTTGGCACTTGGTAATAGTCCCTTGGTGCCAGGGTGGTGCATCCTTGGGAGTCATGTCCCATGCTGGGGGGGAAGCTAGTGAGTTTATATGCTGGATTTGGCTTAGAGAGAGGCCACATTTGAGCAACAAGGATGCTTTCAGGAGGTAACTCTTAGGGAATATATAGTACTAGGCTAAGTTTCAATTTCACAAGAACAAGGTTCATAAGTACATCCATTAATATCAAGGGTCTGGCATATTGGTCTGCTCCTTCACTATCACTGCCCATGTACTCGGTAGATTCATGTTGCTCTATTAGAGAATGTAGCAGGACTTACCAGAATGGGAATTCAATATTATTTTGGCTATTGTTTGGCTCCCCACACACTGAGACAACACCCCATGACCCTTTGAACATATTCATATGCTATAGAGGCATGCCTCAAGTGCACCCCTTCCCACACATCTCCCCATCACTGACACCCCACATCAGTGATCCCCCCACCACAGTTGAGACCCTTTTGCAATCCAAAACCTCCCAGAAAACAAAGTCAAATAAAAGACAATAAATTAATAAAATAAGATACTAATAATTTTTAAAAATAAAATATAAAAAATAAAAATAAAAAATTCATTGTGTCTTTCATCACCATTAGATTTATTATCTTTTATGTACAGTGACAATTTCTTTTGCATGGTCCTCCATTGTCTTAGTTTTTTTACTTTATTTTCTAAGAAGCTTTAGGTGACAGAAAAGTCACATAGAAAATACAGGTGATTCTCATATAGCCAAAACCCACACCTTCTCACACTTTCCCTTATTAATAACATCTTACATGAGTATAATACATTTTTAAAAATTGATGAACAAATATTGAAGCATTGCTCCTAAGCATGGTCAATAGTTTGCATTATGGTTTACATTTTGCACCATATATTTTTATAGGTTTTCACAAAATGTACAAAGGCCTGTACCATCATCGTAAGATCATGTAGAACAATTCCAATGCCCTAAATATGCCCTATGTTCCATCTGTTCTATTCTCCCTCCCTCCTCCCAGTGAAACTTATGTTATCCACTAAGTTTTGATTTTTAAAGAATAAGGTTCATATTACATGCATTAATATTGAGGGCTTGACATATTGGTCTGTTTTCTTTTATTAGGCACTGCCTATGATCTTAAGAGATTCTTGTCCTTCTAATTGAGAACATAGCAGGACTCACCAGGAGGAGAAATTAATATTTTCTTGTTTTATATGCAGGTCTCCAAGACAGAGACAAAACATTATGACAAGATGAACACTTCCATATTCCATACAAGCTAGCTCCTGGTGCACCCTATCCCACATATCTCCCCACCCCTAATGCTCTGCATCAGTAAACCCCCTGCCATATTTGACAAAATAGCATTCCCACCATTGTAGTTTTAGCCACAGATGTAAAAATCCCCAGTGGTCACCTGCTCCTTCCTCCAGCCCTCCCCCAGCTCCATGGATATTCCAACCCAAAGCCCCCACATTACTGCCCCTCACATTCCATCTTCATTGATTCCAATCACAACATTGCATCACTACCAGCGCCATCCACTGCCAAACCAGCCCCTTCCACCTTTTTGTAGGTTTTACCCATAACGAGCATCAGCTCACCATACTCCACTCCCTTTCTAGCTCCTGATAATCTAGTTTCTAGACACCAGCTTGGTGAATCTGATCAATTTGCTTAAGTCATATGAATTAGGTACGTAATATTTGTCCTTTAATGACTGGCTTACTTCGCTCAACATAACATCATCAAAATTCACCCATGTTATCCCGTGTGTTAATACTTCATTCCTTCTTAAAACTGAGTAATATTCAATTGTATGTATAAACCACAATTTGTTTATACATTCTTCTGTTGATGGACATTTGCATTGTTTCCAACTTTTGGCAGTAGTGAATTAGGGCATTGTGAACATTAATGTGCATATATCTGTTCCTACCTGTGCTTTCAATTCTTCTGATATATATCAAACAGTGGGATTACTGGATCATGTGCCAATTCTATAGTTAGCTTCCTGAGGAACTGCCAAACTGTCCTCCACAATGGCTGCACCATTCTCCATTCCCATCAGCAGGGAATAAGTGTTCTATTTCCACTACATCATGTCCATCACTTGTAGTTCTCTATTTTATTTTTTAATAGCCACCAGTCTAATAGGTATAAGATGATATTTCATTGTAGTTTTGATTTGCATTTTCCTTATAGCTAGTG
>JAQZBX010050813.1:0-19552 GCA_029593785.1 Cabassous unicinctus | reverse complement strand
GGTTCGCTTCCCGGCGCCTCCTTGTGAGGGCAGGCCAGCTCGCATGGCACCGTGGGCTGATGCGGCAAGACCTCACAGCAAGGGGGAGATAAGCAGACACAGAGAAGACACACAGCAAATGGGCACAGCAGCACAAGCAGCAAGGGGGGGATAAATAAAATAAAATAAATAAATCTTAAAAAAAAAAGTTGGTTTGTAAATCTTTGGAAAAGAATAGAAATGGTGAAAGCATAACATTGTGTTTTTAACTAGCAGGGCTATTATGTGGTTATGATAGTGGTTGAAATGGTAAGTCTAAGGTCATGTATATTACCAGAAGGAAAGCTAAAAAATTTAACATGACACTTTGTAACATAGTGAATCCTCACCAAAAACATGAATATGTGTGATATTGCATATATAAGTCTGTTTTTACAAAACATAAATACAAATATACTTTAAAGAGAAGGAAACAGTAGAGCAACTATGTACAGCAGGGGAAGCATAGAAAGATTGAGAGGTGATGAGTTTGGTTTGTTTATTGTTTATTATTATTATTGGAATAATGAAAATCCTCTAAAATGAATGAAGTGATGAATGCACAAACTATGTGCTTATACTGAATACCATTGATTGTACACTTTGGATGGATATATGCTTTATTAATATGTATCAATTAAAATAAAAAAAACTTTGTTGCACAGATAAAGCAAAGTAGCCTTAAAATAAACAGGAAACCAGAAGTTTTGGAGAGGATGTGGAGAGATAATTTTCTTTTTAACTGTTGGTGGGAATGTAGAATGGTACAGCCACTGTGGAAGTCTGTTTACCGGTTCCTACAAAAGTTATCTATAGACCTACCATATGTCTCTCTTAGGTATATATCCAGAAGAATTGAGAGGAGTGACATGAATAGACATCTGCACACCAATATTCATAGTGACATTATCCATAATTGCCAAAGGATAGAAACAACCCAGGTGTCCATCAACTGATAAATGCATAAGCAAACTGTTGTATATACACAGGATGGAATATTATTCAGGTGTAAAAAAAAAAAAAAGTGAATTTGTGAACCATATGACAACCTGGGTGAACCTGAAGGACATTATGGTGAGTGAAAGCAAGCCAGATATAAGAGAACAAATGTTGTATGTGTTAGGTCCAGAGCTCTCACCCTGCATCCCCTCTCCACCCTCCTACCCTCTCCCTCCCTCTTCCTGCCACTGCATATTCCTATTGATATGAAACCAGAGCTCTGGCCTCCACTCCTTTCCCTGAACATTCTTGTCAAGATAAAAGTAACAACCCATGTCAGAGGGATGATAACACCTAGGATGCAGATGGAACTACAAAGCTGATATGAGTTATCACACCCTAATTCTAAAACTATAAGGCTAGCATAAATTATCACAACTTAGCCCTTTTTAGTCTAGCTCCAGAACAAGTTATAAAAATCCCCTTCTCCCCCTCCCTTAGGACTTCAGTCTGTTCAGACTCAGCCTGCCTGCTAAGCTCTCTCTCTCTTATTAAAGGCTTTGCTTAAACTGACCTCAGCTCCCAGTCTGATTTCTAAGAGGCCTCCCTTCCTCAGCTTCCGTCTGAACCTAATACTATGATTTTACTATTATGAACTAGATATAATGAGCAAACTCATGGAGTTAATAGTTGGAATATAAGTCACCAGAGAATAGAATATGATTAGGGAATGGAAAGTTGGGATTTAATCTGTGCAAAATGAGTAAAAATTTCTTTGTAATTGTTTGGAAATGAACAGGAATAGTGAAAACACATTATAAGATTGGTAATTAGTAGCCCTAACATTTGGGTATGATAATGGTTGTTTGATTTGTTTTGTTTTGTTTTGTTTCAGGATAATGAACTGGTGAATGCTCAAATCTATGATTATACCAAATGCAGTTGATTTACACTTTAGGTAAATAACATGTTTTATTAGCAAAAGAAAGTAGAATGACTTGGGGGGAACATACAACAAAACTAAGGCATGGACTATAACTAGTAGTAATAATTTGATCATGTTCTTTCATAATTTGTTACAAATATTTCACAACAATGCAATGTATTGGTGGTGGTGTGATGTACGGAAGCCCTGTATGATGTTATGCATGTTTGTTTTGTAAGTTCACAACTTTTCCAACACACTTATTTTTTATGAATGCTCATGAATGCATTATATACTTCATTAAATATTAAATGAAAAAAATGTAAAATATCATGTATCCATAACTGCAGTATCAAACAGAAAAATCTCATTGCCCTGAAAATTCCCTGTGTTCCACCTATTCATCCTTTGCCCCTCCCTTCTGAATCCTTGATATCGACTGTATTTGTAGGAATATTACAAGTTCTTTTGTTAACACAAAACAATTAAATACAATACTGATAAATCTATACCTCATTTTCCACGGCTGTAAATGTGGGAAAATGATTTAACTACCTTTTAAAATTATTGCTAGGATTAAATCAGATATTTCATATGTTTTAAGAGAATGGCAAAGAGTGGATGTCCAATATATTACTTCATAATAATGATTAATATTATAAAGTACAAATTTTTAATAAGCAG
Organism: Cabassous unicinctus; assembly: GCA_029593785.1. NCBI lineage: Eukaryota > Metazoa > Chordata > Mammalia > Cingulata > Chlamyphoridae > Cabassous > Cabassous unicinctus. The sequence continues at coordinate 16,986 of JAQZBX010050813.1, read as the reverse complement.
AAAACTGACTTCCTTATTAAACAAAGCCCCAATGAGCAGAAAACTTTTCTAAAATATTTACATGCTGGTATTTGATGGTCACCAAAAAATAATACTATTTTCTCCACCAAAGATGGGAGCTAATGCAGAGAAAAACACTGGGATCAGCCAAAGAACTTGCTAATGTACCTTGAGTTGAACTGCCACAAAGGTACATGGACATCTACATACAAGCACCATATTTCATGATGAATGGATCAAGTAAGTGTTTGAAGATGGACACAGTTTAGTCACAAGCAGGGTGACTGTATATCATAGCTTCACACTACCATCACAGTTTTACCTATTTTCATTTTGTTGCATCAGATTATTGCTTCCTTTCACTCTCAAAATTTCCATGGTTTGGAAAAAAATTATGTAGTCACCTTTGTCATTAGATATGTGTCAAAAGGAGTTTTTCAACACCAGATAAGGAAAAAGAAGAGTGAAATATTTTTCTATGAAACATCTTTGGAAAAATCCCTCTGTTTCCTCTATTTCCTGTCTTATCATGTAGAAATTAAAATAAAAAAACAGACCTGGTTATGGGAATATAAAATATGCAATAATAAGCTTGATGTAAAGTAATGAATTTCCCACGTAATGTGTTCCCTGAGCCATATTCACATAAACACAGATCCTTGCCTTTTATTTAGAACACTATCTTCTCTTAATTTTTGGATAACACTTTCTGTTTTCTCCTTCCTCATCAGAAGCTTTTCTTTTCTGCCCTCTTGCCTGGAAAATCTACATTTTGTTGATCTCTAACCTTTGCAGTGCCCAGTCCTCTTTCCTTTGGCCTCTCATGCACATGCTAAAAATTAACAAATAGAAACCTCCATCCCTAACCTCTTTCTTGCACTTGGGATTTGAATATAACATTGCCTCCTAAGTATCTCTCCTTTTCTAATAAACAGCTCAAATTTCCATGGTGTTTCCAAGAGCTGCTCTCATTCTTAAAGAAGCAAGGTAGTCACAGAACAGACGTCAGTACTTAGTGATTGTGCCACCCTGATATGCAAGAGTAAATAGAGATGGTGTAGACTCCTCAAAGGTTCTTGGTTCTGCCTTCCAGGAGAAATTTCCTTGTCCTTGTTCTTTGTAGCATCCTGTCTCCATCCTCTCAAAGGATCTACCTTCTGCATATCAATGCTTGAAGGGAACATTTTAAGAAGAGGTCCACTTTGTGGGCTCTACTGTTTCCAAGCCTACTTATGCTACCATGGCTATCAGCCTGTTTGTTTGTTTGTTTGTTTGTTTTAGGTTTATGTGTGCTTTGGTAATTAAAATTTATGATGTATTTGCTTCCAATAAATTCCAGGAGCCAGCAAAAACAAACATATTCTATACACAAATTCTTAAAGCCTCATTTATTTAATCATTTTTCCATGCTTCTCTCCATTTGAATACATACTTTAAAACCATCAAAAAAAAAAAAAAACCCCACAAAAATACAAGTGTAATGATCATACCTTTAAACTGTTCATTGCTTGAGAATGTTTACTGGATCATCACTGATTAATGAAAAGTTTTGCTGGAACATCAGTAACCAAAGTCTTTTTATTGCCTTTCCTTACTCTCTATAGTATAATAGTAGTCAGATTTTTCAAACCCTGCAAGGACTTGAACTTCTGTACTCCATTATTCCATTTCATTTTATTGCATGTTGGTCATTCTCTTTGTTCTAACCCTTTTCCATAGACAACCAGCAGCCATTAACAAACATGCTCAATGTTCTTTATCCCACCATCTACCATCTAATTACCTAATTAAGCACATACTTTAGGTTTACTGTAATGTCAGTAACCACTCAAGTTACAACTTTAGATATTAAATTGTGTATTTAATTCAAGTTTCTCCCAACAAACAATTCTGAAAGTTTTTTGTGGCTTTATGTGAAAAGAGGTTTTCTTTTACTAGAATAGATCCATTGTAGACACTCTTAATAGAGCAGCTTTTCAGCATGAATTTTATCCAAAAATCTATTTGTGGTCTTACTTCCTTCCTTTCCAATGATAGTCCTCTACTGGAAACCCTATATATTCATATAAGAGACCAAATACTAGAGAAAGAGTAGAGGCTCGTGCATGTCTTTCTACAATACTTAAGGCCAGAAATGTCCTACACCTAAGATTCTATCAGCACATATTTCTAAGAATTATCCTTGCAGGTATAAGTGGGAATAATAAATGAAGTCCACTTACAGTAAAAATTCTATTTTAACAAAACATTTGGCTTACTTATTCTTTATTCAGACATCTGTCTAAATGATCACTTAAGAGAGAGATGCTCCTTGAGCATTGAGTATATAATATAGCAATATCAATTACTCTCTTTTTTTACACTGACTTTTGCTTACTTATTTGACCTTAATCCAAATGACATATTATATATTTACTTGTTTATTACTCCAAGCATAAAGTCCTAAAACCTTAAGGGTAGGAAATTTGTTTTCCTTGCTATTTAACTCTCAGATCTAGAGCAGTGCACATCACTTGTAATGCTTTACAAATATTTCGAGAATAAATAAAAAATAGAAAATAATTAAATATTAAGTAGTTTGACAAACCATAGTGAAATTCAGAAAGTGACAATAAAAATTTCCTCATAACTATATTCCATGGCAAAATACAATATATTCACATGTACACAGAGATTAACAATGATATAAATTTTATACTATTTTGTCATAGCAAAATTTATAAGAATTATTTATCATTTAGTAAAGAAAAAATGAATAGAATTTGAAATCATTTATAAAATATTATTTATATGATAACATTTACATGATTCAATAATTTGAACTATATTCTTGAAAATAGATCTTTAAAAAAAAACAAGTTACTGGAAAAAATAGATTAGAACCATGTGTACAGTCTTTTGGTGTGGCTGTAAATTTGAAGAAGTATAGTAGAAAACAAATACTTCATATTTGGATATATGTATGTAGAATATTGACCTTGATGGATATATATCATTCACATTAATTGTTGCTTTTAAGAAATGGTGCTGGAGAGGAATGAAACACAAGTTGATACATTCATTGCGATTCTTTTATTTACTGAATCTTTTTATTCTCCAATACCATCACTCTGCTGGATACAAGACGGTTGGGATGGGGGAAATTTAACTTTAAATTTACCAGGTAATGGTATAAAAGACTCAACTGATACAACTAGCTTCCTTATGATTACTTAGGACCTTTCTTGGAATCATCCAGTCCTCCATAATCCTAGGTCTCCTTACACACTTTTCCTGTACATTCAGGGAATTTTATGTCTTCTGGTAGACGTCCCATCTTGGCCTTAGATAAACCAATATCCACTGGACTGTCTTCTCTAGCATTCAAGGCATCTGACCAAGACCCTAACTTGGTTTTCATTCAGGCATGACAGTTGCCCTTTGGTCTTTTGGAATGAAAGGTTAGCACTGTCATTAGTCTTCACAATTTACCTCTGGATGGGGAAGTTCCTTAACACCAAAGACACTTCTTTCACCACTTGTTCCATGCTTAATGCACAAACATGTCTAAATTTCATCAATGGGGTTCTCAGGGAAATTCTAAATTACTTATATGCCATAGCAACTACTCTAAAGACATGAATATGTGTGTGTTATATGAAAATTCATCAACTGATAACTGGGTAATTTGTAATACTGCTCATAAGAATGACTTTAAGAAATAAAGGAAAAACCATGCAGATTAAAGAGCTGTATTTAAAAAGTAAAGAATGATATTAGAAAATGAGATAGAAAGTATTTTTAAAATAATATGATATCAGGAAGGGGAACATCTTCTTAATTAAAAAAATGTTTTTATAATATTAGGCAGTGAAAGACCTTCCTGACCAAAACAACAGCAAAATATTTTATGTATTTGACTAAAAAAATCTGGACAACACAGAAAACAATAAGCATATGTCAAAACCTCATTTGTAACTACATATATAACAAAGGATTAGCACTAATAATATGAAAGGAGTAAGAGCAAGTAAGGTAGAGGACAAACTATTCAATCAAAATATAACCAAACTTTGTAAATTGCCTATTTCAGAGAATAAGAGGTGCTATATGGAAAGATGCTAAATCAAACTTTGTTAGAGAAATATAAATCCAAACATAACATCTAATGTAATCAATGACATTGGTAATAATTTGTAAAGTAACCCTATTATGGGTGATTTCATCAGGATAAAGGTAGACAAGAGAATAGTTAATGGGAGTTTAAGAGTAGGTAGAATTATGGATTCTCTATCAAGAAATTGAGAATGATCAAAAACTATCACAAGTTTTGGGCCTGAGGAGCCAATGGGGGGGGGGCAATCATTCCCAGGATCCATGCTGGCCATGGTTGCAGGGGAAGGCTGCCCCTGAGTCCACAGGTAGAGGATGTCAGCCTCTGCCAGTATCACTCTGTAACGGACAGAGCCGGGGGAAGAAATACCTACACCTCAGCCTCCTCCAAACCTTCTGTCTTTCACCTGGGTCTCTTATTGGTCAATCAATCCAGAAGGCAGAAGGACAAAAAGCCCTTCTCCAAGTCACAGAATGAAATGGAAGGACAGATAGGTTATTGGGGGAGGAGAGAGGCTGTCCAGTATAATGGGGATATGAGAAATATGTCATCTTTCTTCACTGATGAGAGGGGCTCGATTGGTCCGGCTTTTTATAATATGCAAACTAACACTCTATATAAAAATTAAAAACAGAAAATCTTTGATTCATTTGAACCAATGAATCTCTTCTTGAAATTCGTCCTACAAAAATAATCACAGCTTTGAACAAAGATTTTACTAGTCATCAGAATAAACAATAGTACCATTTCTTATTTTCATAGAGTTGATGTAACAAAGTACTACACACTGTTTGGCTTAAAACAAGGTAAATTTATTGCCCATAATTCTGGAAGATAGGAATGCAAAATCAGGTTACAGGGAAAAGACAGTTCTATGACTCTCTCCAGGCTTCTGGCAATGGCTGGCGATCATCAGCCTTCCTTGACTTATGATATAATTTAATCTCTGCCTATGTAGTCACATGACTGTCTTCCCTTTCTATCTCTAAATCTTCTCATGGCATTCTCCTCTTTGTGCTTTTTTGTGTCCAAATTTCTTATTCGGACACCAGTCATACTGTATTAGGGTCCCACCCTACTCTACTCTGCACTTTCAACTTGCCTAATTCCATCTGTTACGACCTATTTAACAATAAAGTAATCTGGTACTAGGCATTAGGACTTCAACATGTTTTGGGGGAGACACAATTCAATCCATAAGACACTTTAAGTTTATTAATAACCAGTCCTAAAATTGATGACATAACCATCCTAGGGAATATGACCCAGTCTTATTCATGTACTTGAACTACTCATGATAGTTTATTAAATTAAAAAAAAAAAAAAAAGATGTTGCTGGTGATTACTTAATTTTTCATAAAAATGTTTGGATCTTATAACTTCAGAGTCTTCTTACTCGTAACATTAGAGGTTATACTTTCTGAAATTAGTATCAAACATATATATAGAATTCATTTATTTCCAAAATATATCCTAAGATGAAAAAAAGCAATATAAATGGCATTAAATGTGAATTTCAATTTTTCTAATTTTGTTTGTAAGCCTGACTTCCTGAGCCATTCCTAAAAAATGGTTTTATTTCTGTTTCTTCAAATTGATATTTTGAACATATTTAAGAAAGGAAATAATTTGTGAAAAATGTAGCAAGCTTCACTACCTACCTATATATGGGTTTATTTGTAAATTTGGTGAAAAATTCTAGTCACAGTCCTCAATTTGCATTGAAGGATATAGGAATCCTGAGACTTGTGATATGTTTAGCAAATTATTGAGGAATTAGATACACAAACACATGTACAAATCTTGCCATTTGAAAGTTTTAAAGTCACTTCACATTTTACTTCATTGCAAAATTACTAACTTGGCACCATAGGAAAATTCAGTTGCCAGAATCAATTTCATTTCTGCTTAGGAACTCAGGATACAAGAAATTTGGAGCAAAACATTTACATCCTTACCTAGGAATTTTGAGAATTAGTTACTATATGAAATTTATTGTGTAATTTTCCCAACTGCATAGTTCTTGTATATATTATTATTAGATACAATGAAAAAAATGTTTTTGAAACACTTTGCAAACAACAGTATTCCATTGTTCTAAATATTTTAATCAAAAGATTTTTGCTTTGAGTTAAAGTAAAAGAGAAAATCATTTTTGAAAGAATAAGTGTCCAAAATCTGGCGAGTTCCTATTTGTTCCCCATTTCTGGGGTTTATGATTATAGATCAGGAAATTGAAAGGTGATACATACACTTGTCAATTCAGTTGGTTTGACTGCAACAAACTTATTGGAAATTGGTTTTCCAACATCTTTAAACAAAACATTTCAAACTTTGGATTTTACGTAATGAAATTATGGAGTATATCAATGAGAAAAGGGAAACTGTACTTTTGAAACCACCTAATTTTTCAAATTGCGTGCAACCTATTTGAAAATGATAGATATACAACCATATGTGTGGATTTATTTAACAGATTCAATAAGGCCACAGTCACCCCAAATATCGCTCACCTCAGTCCCTTGCAGGAACTATTATCACCATCAGTTAGCACACCATTGCCTCTCCATTGGTCTTCCTGCTTCTAATCTTGCACTTCTTTGTTTACCAATAAAGTAACATTTCCAAAATTTAAATCTGCTTGTAAAACCCCTCATCACATAGGGGAAGAAATGGGGCTATAAATTGAAGCAAGAAAAAGCAAGCTATTAGTGGATTCACCAGTCCTACTTGGTCAACGCTTTGACCCAATGCTCCTGCAATGCCTTTTTCCTGGCTTCATGTCACTGAGCTCTCCCCCCATCCCCAGCCTTCTGTACTCCTCTGAGGGTAACATGGAGTCAATTGCAACATATAGCTCGAGGAGTGTCTCTCAGATGTCTCTTTTGTTTTTGTTGCTTTAATGGTACACTCATATTTCATAGTTAGAACTGATCGTATTATGAACAGTAATCTTTGAATATGATTGTCATATCAATATAGGTTATTTATTGCACCTATTTCCATATATAATTACACCCATAGTTCAAATTACTTGGGGACAATAACCTTGAATTATTCAAATTTTAATTTCATTTAGCTATGATTTTGGATTATACCATAACATAAGAAATGTTTGCCAAATAAATAAGAGATTAAATATTTTATGAACTGCCCCTCCATATTTTACTAATAATTCACGACTTCAAAGCTAGCTCAAATGTTATCTCATGGGTGGGGAAGCTTCCCTAAATCATCCTTCCACACTGGGTAAATATTTTCCCAAATTCACTAATGTAGTCATGGTACTAAATCTTCAGATGATACTAATAGATTCAGAGTATTAACACCCACTGTATGCCTTCAGGATTGGACCATGTGGAACATGGTAGCATTCCATAAAGGTGTGCAGATAACTGGATTTTCTCAGAAATGAATAAGAATGTTGAAGTAACTGTGGTTTCTAAGCCCTTAAGTTAATTACACTGCCACAAGACAGAAAGTATGAACTCAAAAAAGGATGGGGGACTCATATTTTAATTATTCATTTAGAAAATTTTAGATTTCAAGATGTAGAATTAAAAGAATAGTGCAAGAAACACAATGTACCCATTCACCTAACTGATGTATTGTTAATATTAATTAATATTATATCCCTTTTGTTTCCCTCTTCTCTCTCTCCCTCTTTCTTGTGAGAGTCAGTTGCATACTTCAGGAACTTAGCTCTAATTATTTTCATGTCTTTCTTACAGAATCAAAGTGCAGATATCAATGTCAGTGAATGTAATATCAATAAATATGATTTTATAATAAATTTTGAATGGAATAGAAGTGTATAATGAAGAATTTCCTTTACAGGGAGCCACTCTCTAAAAACCTGTGACAATGAGATGGCACACCATGGCATGAGAGTCTGAGGTGTAGCATTGACATAAGATTCCAAAATTCTTATCTGTAGAGAGGAAGAAAAGAAATGGGTACTATCTAAATTTATTACTTTATAGTTTCTTGAGAGACAGGTCCAAAATTCAATATTTTCTTCAGAGCTCCTGTGACATCCTTATTCCTAAGACTATAGACTAAACGATTAAGCACAAGAGTGAGTATGGTATAAAAGAAAGATACCACTGTGTCCTCTTGTGTGTGGTAGGAGCTGGTAGGTGTAGATGGCAGCCCCATAGAACAGGATGACCATAGTCATATGGGAGGAACAGGTGGCAAAAGCCTTCTTCGGGCCCTCTGCTGAGTTCATCCAATGGATGGTGAACAGGATGAAAAAGTAGGAGCTTGAAATGACTGTCACAGGGATAAGGAGCATGAGGACACAGCACAGGTACATAAGTGTCTCCACAAGTGAAATGTCAGAGCAGGAGAGCTTTGTTATGGTAGGGACTTCACAGAAGAAGTGATGGATCTCCCAGGATCTGCAGAAGGGGAAGGACATGGTAATGGGTATGAGCAAAGCCATCTACCAAGCCCAAGAACCAACAGGTAAATATCAGAAGGACACAGACCCTGTGGTTCGTGAAGACAGGGTAACTTAGTGGATGTTAGATGGCCACATATCAGTCATAGGCCATGGCACCAAGAAGGAAAAAGTCTGATCCTACTAGTGTTGCATAGAGCAACATTTGAATCCCACTTTCTGGACCTGAGAACTTATTCACACCCACAACCTTGTCCATGAGCATCTTGGGCACAGTGACGGAAATGTACATCACATCCATAAGAGACAATTGACTGATGAAAAAGTACATGGGTGTGTGGAGGTGTATATCAGAGTGTATGAGAAGGATAAGGATGGCATTTCCAGACAAGGTCATCAAGAATATCACAAAAATGACCACACAAAGGAGAACTGGGTGATTGGATTGACTGAAGAGTCCCAAGAGGATAACAGCAGAATTTCCATTTGGTTGGTGAGCTATGTGGTATTTTCCATGACGTATAAAAGTTTCACCTATGGGTACCAAGGAAAACATTGGTGTTACTTGGATCACTAATGGGGATATGACTATCTAACATACATGTATAGTGATTATGTGCTTTTGTGCTCATATGTGTGTTTTTACCCAGTTGTGATTATAAGCAAAATTCTTATGACTATGTTTATTTTAGGCTTATAAATTACCTCTTATTTAAAAAATTTGTTGAAAATGATTGAATTCCCAACTCTGGGTTGAAAGGATTGGTAACACACACTAATGCCTCAGTTCAGGGAGATGAGGTTTCCTGATGATAATACATATTAGTATGTACTGGAAGTTTGTAAAATAGTGGCTCTATGCAAAGACAAGGAATAAAATAGACAAGGAATAAATGACTGGGAAAAAGAAAGATTATTCTCCTATTTTTCCTATTTCTAGAGTTTTGATGATTCTCTCATTTGAGAATGCAACTGGGATTTTAAAAACACTGGAAGTGTATCTTATACAGCAAGCATTCAAAAAATAACTGAAAACTTATTTGGACAAAGGCTTACCCAAAGTTTGACCCCTCTGCTGATATCATCTGCCTGCCTTGTGAGGCTCTGTGATTGCATGGAAGGAGGTAGGCATTCTCATGATTTCACTGATCCTCAGAGATCCCAAGAATAGAGGATGAGGAGCCCAGACTCTGCAGCCTAACTTAGCCATGGATCCAGCCTCCCTTCTACCTGCACTGTGCCCTCAGCTAGTTACTCAGTCCTCCCTCCCTGTGTCTTCTTCCATGAAAAGGGAATAAGAACAATGCTTGACCTTAATGTGTGGTGAAGACTGGAGAGGCAAAATAATGAACACATTCAATAAATTACCAGCCACAGATAGGTAAACATATACACTGTTAGTTTAGAGAATTAATATCTAAGCATATTAGTGTGTAGAACCTATATGTGTTGACTCTCACTAGTATTGTAAAAGATTAAAAAATAAAATAATTGTTTTATTATTGATAAAAGAGCCATTGCTTCAGTTCTGCAATTTCAATATCTCATACGTAGATTTAAGAATTTGCATTAGGTCATTTCTATAGTTACAGAAAATATATTCATTTATGTTTTTAAAAGTTTCTAAACATTGGTTGTGATTAATGGATGATTCCCTCTAATTTCTCTCTCTTCTCTAAGGTGAAAGTCACCTCTATACGCTCCCACCATTTGCTCTAAATCTCAGGGGCTAGGGAACTAATATTTAGAGAATCATTGAGATTTACCAACAGGGTTTTAGTTGTTTTGCTTTATTACTCACCACAATCAATTTTTCCTGGAAACTGGGATTCATATAAGGAAAGTGAACAGCACTGAGATATTTTTCACTCCATTGCATTCCTTCTCTGCTCTCTCTTGCTGCTTACAATCTTGTCACTGTGTCAAACCCAGGAGATGATTCACAGACAAATGTAGACCTCACTACATTTAAGGAAGACACAGTCGATCTATTCAGATAATATATATAAATTATATATGATTTAAAGTAGAACAGAAATAGACTACTAAGTAAATGAGAAAAAGCAATAGATCCAAAACATTTGACCTTTCTGAAGAGAATCAATAATAGATTCTTCTACATTTTCTAAGTAGAGTAAATCTGTGCACTTTTACGATTTCCCAAACATTAATTTTGAACTTTAACAGTCCTTAAAAATGGAAAAGATGGGAAGTGGGTGTGGCTCAATTGATAGAGCTCCCGTTTACCATATGGGAGGCCCCGGGTTCGCTTCCCGGGGCCTCCTTGTGAGGGCAGGCCTGCCCGCGCAGCATGGTGGGCTGATGCAGCAAGACCTCACAGCAAGGGGGAGATAAGCAGACACAGAAAAAGACACACAGCAAATGGACACAGCAAACACAAGCAGCAAGTGAGGGATAAATAAATAAATAAATAAATCTTAAAAAAAAAATGGAAAGGAAATAGCAGCTCCCCACCCCCCCACCCCCAATTTCTGAGAAGTGGTGAGGATGCAGGGATATTTCAGGATGAATTTTAGGGGAAATACATTGCACACAATACTCTTGAAATAATTCAAAGACTAATTTTGATTACTCATTAGCAGTCCCATGTTCAGGGTGCTGATGCACTACCCAACATTTCAAATAAATTTGACTCTGTGGTACATATATCCACATTATTTGTAGCATAATGCATAAACTGAATAAAATCCTTCTATCAAATATCACCCTATTTTGAAGACAGAAACTGAACTCTGTACAAAATTTCAAGAATCTGATAAACTGCAAAATATACCAATTGATCTAGTCTATATCTATATTTAAAATGAAGCAGGACAGCTGCAGTGATTGATTTTTTTAAAGACTTCAAAGCTGTTTGCAGAATGAATTGTGAAGGGATTTAGAAGGAAGATCCCCCGGAGGGAAGGAAGGTGGGTGGGTGCTGAGAAATTTCTGCAACATTTGGTTTGAGGTCACTGTCATCAAGCTTATTGAATAGTCAGCTCAGGACACCAGACAGATGACAGAGTGCTGTGTCTGTACCACAGCCAATAACTGGCCTCCCCGATCACTATCATCTTAATTCAGTTGCTTGAGTTTAATGTCAACAGCTTAGTGGGTGCCTAACTAGAGATCATCAATAGTGTTGTAATAAAACAGTAATATCAAGGCTTTAATTGAAGCTTGCTACCCCTTTGGTTTTTCCCTAATTTTTTAAAACATTTATTCTACCCAAAATTCTATGAAGTATTTATCTTACTCTATATTCTTATACTGCAGATTGGTAAATTCAAGTTCTCAGGGTCTCTGGTCACAGGAAGGAATCCCATTTCAGTCCAGGTTTAGGGCACAGAGCCTGTAAGACGGACTCAGTTCTCTGAGGGACACAGTCTTACCTCTGAAGTCTTCAGTTTAGGCTTTAAGACTCCTATTTTCAGTTCTGTCAGGTAAAGATAAATATTATCCAGACAATTATTTCTTGTGTAACCATTAGAGAAAAATCCTCTTGAAATAAAATTAGTCACTCTGCTTTGCAAAATGTTACTCTTGGTAAAATCACCACATCATCCAAAAATATAGAAGTAATGTATATATATTCATTTATCCAAAAATAATTGGAAATCAAAAACCCATTTCTTATTTTGATAGTAAATAATTCTTACATAAAGAGATTCAAAGAAGTAAGCACATTTTCTTTTCTTCTTAAGATAAATACTAGGGAAAAATGAATAAGATATTGTTAATAACACACGTGAGGCTCTGAGCCTCATCCAGATGAACAAATGGAGTCTGGCTGCCGTTAATTTGCAAGAAGCAGGAAAGTGATGCCATCTGGACTTTTTTCTGCCCAATAAGGGAGAAGGTAAAAGTTTTAAGTTGATAAATTCCCTCCAGGACTTGGAAGCAGGAGGCAATTAAGATGGCTAAATTGTTAATAAATATTTTCATTTCATTTTTCTGTTTTTCATCGCAATTATGTCTTAAACTCTTTTTTATTGTTAAACCCTATGTTATTGGCATCTTAACCAATGTCAATAATAATGTCAATTCCCAATAAAAGCTTATCTAAAAAATATGTGTTCCTGTGCAGCATTTTTCCTTTTACAAAATATTTACAAATACATGCAAGTATAAATAGATATATACATACACACATTTATGCATATATATCTCATTTAATCCTCAAGAATATTTGTGAGATATTGTTCATTTTCTTCTCACCCTTCACAGCTAAATATTTAAATTTCTAAGTTCGTTAACATTTCAAAGGTAATATAGCTCATTAGAAATCTGGTCAAAGACTAGAATTGAGTCATCTCCTTCACATCGTTTCCTCTATCCTTCTTCATTAAGTTACTAAATTTCTCTCTCTTCTATCACTCACAATCTATGTTGTTCTATTTTTCATTTAAATCAATGTGGGTTTTTTTTTCACTTCAAGTGTTAATATGCTATTTATTAAAAAATTTAATAACGCAAATTTGAATACAAACATTTAAAAAATTGCTATAATATAATCATCCAGACAAGAATAATCTTTGGTATTTTCCCTTTAAACCACAAATACTCATTAAGTTTCTGCCATGTCCCATGTTCTTGGGATAAAAGAGAGAACAGGAAAGAAGCAACTCCATACCCTCATGGAACTTGCTGCTAAAATCTACAACTCCTTTTCTCTATTTGTATGTTTCAGGACTATTTTGATCATTTCCCCATCTGAGATAAAAGGATCTGAAAATATGATTTTTCATGATTTTTTTTGTGTGAAGATGTCTTTTCTGGGTCAGGTCCAACCTGGTCTGCTGCAATCTCCATCATACCACCACCATTTGAGCCTGCAGCCAGCATTTCCTCAGTACTCTGCCAACTAGGATGGCACTAGGGGAGTGGAAGTGGAAGGCACTAGGGGAACATTGGGGGAAGGTTGAAGAAACAAATTGCTTCTGCTTTTGCTGCTTCTTTTGATGGGCTTTGCCAAATGCCTATGTAGCTTTTCTCAAATGAGACCATGTGGGAATTTAGACTACAACAGCCCAAAGGCAGTTTCAGTTGCAGTGGTGGAAAATAGGGGATCTAGGTGACTGCATTCAGCATTAGTGGGTTCTAGTAGCAGGCCAAGGGGTCATGGCATCTACATCAGCCCACCAGAAAAAGATATGTGGGACTCCCATAGTGACCACTTACTTTGGGTTGCTACACTCCTTTCCCATGCTTCTCTGGACTTCCATTCCATACATTTTACCACTTCTGTTACTACTCTCCCACATTAAATTCCTTCTGTTTGAAATGTCTAAAGTGTTTATATACTACTAGAAATACAGCACTGAGTTTAATATTATATGAAATTAATTACAGCCCTCCCTCAATATGAAATATTTATATTTTCATCAAATTTCTGAATTTAAAATTGTGCTTAAATAAAAATATTTGTGTGAAATAATTTTCTGAATGCATTTTTCCCAAGAGAACTTAGAGGAAAGATACAAAAACTTTCATGTATCTTAATAAACAATATTTAATTGCATTTCCAAAAGCTGCAAAATGAGCTACAACATCAAACTTAATCTGCAACAGTCTTGAATTTTATTTGCTTTTTCATCTGTGAGAATTTTATAAGTACATTATTGTTTATGTTGTCCTTCTTGATTACTAGTGTAATTAAAACCTTTCATGTTTATCTACATATAAAACTTTAAAAAATATTTTTATTTTTTCACATTTTTCTGTTGAGAGTGTTTCCTATTCTTATGAATTTAAAATGTGGTCTATGTTTAGAATGGTAACAAATAGTAACACTTTTAAGTAAAATGTTCCACATATATGTCTAGTTTTTCTTAATTTTGATATTTTATGCCACTCTAATGATATGTGTTTTGTTTAAAATATTATGTTTAATGATTTATTCCATTGCCTCTATGTTTAGAATGTAGTCACACAAATTTAACATCCTTAAAACTCTTTACTTTTACATTTTTCAATAAATGAGTTTAAAGTTTATTTTGGACTTTAACTTTTAGTAGGGCAGTATTTTATTTGGTGGTATGATATGCAGTGTACTTCTAAGATGACTGCTTTCAAATGGAAACTAACTTCTAATTTTGAATGATCCCTCCGTCATTCAGCCATTCAAAAATATTTATTCATTTTCAGTTATGGACTAGCCACTATTCTGCATTCATAGTCATGAAATAAAGGCTTTATTATCAGAAAGCCTATATTCTATTTGTAAATAAAGACAATAAACTAAAAAACATATAATATACTGTTATGGGTTATTAAGTACAATGAATAAAAATAAAGACAGTATGAGATGATAGAGAATGATCAGGGAAATTATTTTAGGCAAGGTTGTTAATGATCCTTTTTTAAGACAGTGAGATTTAAAAAAAAAAAACACTTGAATGTAACTTGGGAGAAAATGTGAATACATCTGGGCACAGAAGTCTTTAACAGAAGTAACAGGGAAGGTAAATATTATAAGACTGCAAGTAACTTACCATTTTTGATAAACAGCAGGAAGATGGTGAGCTTAATTTTTGTGTGTGATGGGAGGATGGGGTAGAGGTGGTTGCAAGAAGATAAACTTAGAAATGAGGTTAAAGTTGGAGCCATGTGGGATCTCACTGTGGGGTCCTTGTGAGGCCTAGGTACACTGAAGTGTATGGAAGCACTGTTTTATAAAAGGAATATAAAATTACACCAGGACACAGATGGCTGAGCCCCACACTCAGGGAAAAAGGCTGGGAGGAGCTGCGACTCCAGCCGGCAACCCGGTGAGAGGGAACATTCTCCTAGAGTGGGAGGGTTCTGGCGGAGGGTCAAGAGGGATTTCCTTTCTGTGGATTTGGCTGCCTGGAACCCCTTGCAGCATTGGGAAACAAAATAGCTGGCTTGAAGTGGCACCAGGCTGAGGGAAGTGGTGAATCTCCTGAGGAAGGTTGATCTACCTAGCTGCCCAGGGATACGCCCAGACTTCCGCCAGCATCCTGGTGAAAGGGAGTGTTCTCTGAGAGTGGGAGGGTTCTGACAGAAAGTGGAGAGGGGTTCCCTTTCTGTGAGTTTGGTTTCCTGGACCCCCTCATAGTTTTGGGGAGCAAATAAGCTGGCTTGTAGTGGCACCAGGGTGAGGGAAGAGGTGAATCTGCTGAGGAAGCCTTACTTACCTAACAACCCAGTAATACTGAGGCTTGGCTCCAGAGGGGACAGAGTCAGTCAATTTTATTGTTCTGCACTGACAAGCATCAGATCTTCAGCTCCCCTGGAGAGGCCAGGAAGTAGGAAGTGCTTGATTAGTTTCCACGATACTATTTAGGGTTCCCGTCCATGAAGAAGTTGGTCTAGAAGAGGCCTTCTTTTGGGTCCCTTATTTTGCCAAAAAAAAAGAAGACAGTCAATTTTTAAAAAAAGAAAAATTTTTAACTTAGTTTAATCGCTAAAATCTGCCTCAAAACCTGCACATAGAACCTTGCAGGGCAATTGATTGATGAACACAAGCAGGCTGAGAGGTTCCACAAGAGCCCAAGAAAGAACACTGTTCTTCCTTAGTTTGTTTGACTGCTTGCTTCTGTGTTTGTTTTTCTTTGTTTATTTGTTGCCTCTTCCTTTTCTTTCCTCTTTCTTCCCCCCTTTCTTTTTTCTTTTTTCTTTTTTTTGAATTAGGTGCTCCTAGCTTGTCTCTTCTTTGTTGTGTTTCTTCTGTGATTCCCCATTCTCCGGCTATACAGATTTTGTCCCCAACACTATCTCTTTTCCTTCCTTCATCATTCTGCCTTCTACTTTCTGTTGTAATTCTTACATACCACCTTTTTTCATTAGCCCACAACTTCAAGGGTGTCAATTTCTATTCTATCTATTTTGTTTTCCTCTTTTTTTTATCATTAGTAACTTTTCCTTTTCAGCCATTTCTTTACTCTTTCTCTCTCTCCTCATCAATCTGGCCTTCTAAATCATTATATATTTTTCCTTTATTTGGTTTCCTAGTCCATTGTAGGTACTTCACTTTTTTTTCCCTATTATTCTACACTGCCTACATGAGTTAAATATTTGTTTTACTAAGTCTTATATGGCCACTCTTCTAACTTTTATCAATATTACTATTATCCTAATCCTTTCTCACATCTTTTGATTCCTCTGTCCCTAATCTTTTGCCTTCAAGGGACAATAGAAAGAAGCAAGGAAATAAAATAAGTAGAACAAAGAGTCAAAGAGAAAATATAACACACACACAGAACTGCCCCGACCCACAGGACAAATCAACGGTGGCGACAAGCTATCCAGTGAAGGAATGAAACTAGACACGGATAAAACAAAAACTGTGCTCTTTATTCTGCTAACATGGCTACATCTGCTGCTTCTTCTTATGCTGCTGCGCGGGTTACAATCAACTCTTTTATAAGCAGGGAAGGGGGAAGTGCACTAAGGCTTAGGTGTTGATACATGATTGGATAATTTGAATTGCTAGGCGTGGTGACTATTCCCGCGCGCGGGA
>JAQZBX010050812.1:0-19516 GCA_029593785.1 Cabassous unicinctus | reverse complement strand
TCATCCTCTGCCCACGGCAGCATCCCAGGACAGAGAAGGCTCCTCCTGAAGAGCAGGGCCATCAGCTTGCCCTTCATCCTCTGCCCACGGCAGCATCCCAGGACAGAGAAGGCTCCTCCTGAAGAGCAGGGCCATCAGCTTGCCCTTCACCCTCTGCCCACGGCAGCATCCCAGGACAGAGAAGCCTCCTCCTGAAGAGCAGGGCCATCAGCTTGCCCTTCATCCTCTGCCCACGGCAGCACGTTTAGGTGTTTGCCACCCGCAGGGCTAGTGCTACTATCGGGTTCAGAATCACAGAAGGAGGTAAGTCAGCCGCTAGTTCCAGTGCTGCCAGTTGAACTCTGCTTCAGGAGACGTGGACATTTATAGAAGCTTGTCTTTTTGAAGGTGACATTTCCCAACATGGTCTTCATTCAAGAATTTCCATGGGTAGCTGTGTCCGAAGATAAACTTACCTCCTCTTCCTGTCTCCTTTTAAATGAACTTTGGTTCATTTAAAATTACTAAATGACTGTTATATTTTTAAATAACTCCATCTAAAAATAGTTTAGAACAGAGTACACTGGAATGAAGAGGTTATACGTGGACGCCATCGTTATTTTAAAAATCGCATTGATATTAAAAACTGTGCCCTGCAATGGGTATTCTCAAGACTGGAAAACACGCTGAACTGAAGGGACCACCACTGGCCTGAGGGCCCACGGGGGCCGTCGGCCCGCTTGGGTCTTGGCACAAACATCACACACGGGACGTCGCCCCTGCCTGCAGCCTGGCAGAGGAAATGCCGGGAGAGGACGGAAGAGAAGTTTGCACAATCCAAAGCTGAAGTACTTGGTGGCCAGCTTTGTGGCCTGGAGCATTGCTTGGACTTAAAATGTATGGTTTTAAGAAGAAGAAAAAGAAGTGGCTGCTCATTTGTAGGAAAACTCGGGCAAAGGCCAAAGGGGCGGAAATTCCTCCATCGACCATCATGAAGTACCCACTGGGGCAGCACCCCGTGAGGCCTGAGGGTGCAGAGGCAGCGGAGGCAGGGGGCTGTGGGCCGTGGTGAGCCGGGGCGCCCCCCGCTCACAGTCACGGGACACGTGTTCCTCCACGGCTGCCTGTTGGTTCCCTGCCGCATCCGAGCCACCTGCGGGCCAGGCGCCAGACCAGGCATTGGGCATGAAACTTGAGCCGCTAGTCTTTGCTGGGGGAGGACCTGGTCCTGTGCAGCCAGGGCAAGGATGAGAGCATGCATTTGGCCCTGGGCGTGCTGACCCGGAGGGCCTGGACACACCCAGGGGAAGGCAGTGGGGTGAGTGTCGCGGGCGGCGGGGTCCTTGCGGCCATGGGGCGGGGGGCCTGGGCTGAGCCCTGGGGAGAAGTGGGGAGGAGGCTGTGCCGGGGCAGGAGGGCAGCAGCGGCCAGCTGGGCAGCAGCTGCGGAGGTGAGTACCGCTGCCCGTGTGTGTGCTCGCTATCGTTAGGCTCTCCTGAGAGTCTTGGCTCCGTAAGCATGACCTCGTTGGAAGTGATTGGGCATGAGAAGAGCTGGTAACGGAGGAGATTTTTTAAAATCCGGTTTCATATGGTGTTGGTGTTTCTCAGTTATCTGTGACACATTTGCTCCGAAGCAGAGGAACTTTCTTCCATCACTGCTCGACAGCTAGACTGCTGGCGCTTCTTTCTCCCTTCTCCCCATCCTTTTTTTGGAGGGTGGGGGTGGGGGTGGGGGTACCGGGATTGAACCGAGACCTCGTACATGGGAGAGAGGGGTTCAGCACTGAGCCACATCCGCTCCCCTCTCCCATCTCAATGTCACGTTGCCTTTCCACGGGAGCTGTGCGTTGACCTGAGTCATGCTTCTGTCTTGCTCTGGTGAGCTGCTGAGTGCTGATGACGCATTAAATCACCAGCCCGTCCACCCTGTTGTCTGATATCTGCTCTTTATTCTCTAAACTGGAAACATGGCTGTTTCCCAGGACCCTTCCTGCAGAGGGGTTTGTTTCCCTCCCCCGCCCACTCGCCCCTTCCCTTCCCTCCTTACGCACAGACCCCTGCTGGTAGGCGCAGGGGCCATGGTGGGTCCTGGAGTAGAGCGATGAGCAGAGCTGGCGTGGGCCACGTCCCAAAAGCTTGCAGTGTAGCCCGGGAGCCAGACAGAAGCCCAAGAGCGGCACAGCGGACGTAGGCGAGCCGAGCGGAGCCGTAGCGGGGGAGGACATGCATCCTTGCACTTGGGGTGAAGAATCGCTTCTTAATGAGCGATTGTTACTAAAAACAAGAGCAATTGAATATATAAGGAAGGAAATAATCCCTTCACCGGGCACCAAGGAGCATAGTTGCTCTTTAAAACGTGCGCGAATAAATGGGTGAGAGTGTAGAAGGGGGACGGGAGAGCCCTCTTCCCACAAGTGCGCACCTGCCGCCTGCCTGCAGGGCTCCCACATGTCGTTTTCTTTTGAAGTGCGCTAACCCGTACATCGCAGTTAACGGAGGTAGCACGCGTGGTTCGTGCTTAGCATCATGAAAAACTGCTTAGCAGGCACCCCAGACCCCTGCCTCTCCAGGCCCCTCTGCCGTGTTACGTGACGTCCTGGTACGCGTGCCTTTGGATTCTTACTGTCTCCGTTGACAGCTCAAAATTCAGCGTATTCTGAAAGGAACTTGGCTGTCTCTTGTTGTTTTGTTTGCTTTTCCTTTAAGTGGCATGCAGTCATGAACTCGGTGTGGCTTGGGAGGAAAACTGTTTCAGCCATGTTTTAATTTGCAGTCATTCGAATGTAGATCATGTTTAAGACTATTTGATGGACAATTGATTTTTCCTAAACCAAAAAAAAAAACTTGTAAGTTTTAGGAGCTTATTTTCAGTTAATGAAATATCTCTTCCCTTACAATTAACTTATCTTTAGTCATCAGCTTTTATGTACCATCATTGCCTTGTGATTGCCACTGACTTTAATTCATTCATTTAGCAATAAATATCTGAGTGCCCATTGTGTACCCAAGCTCTGACAGGTGTGAGGGATATTGCTGTGGACACAATAAGACCTTTGCCCTTAGGAACTTAATGTCAAAGTCTTAAAAATTAGCCAAAAAAGGCAAGGACACGCAAGAGCGTTATGTGCTTTCCTTCGTATGAAACCTGGCCCTGCTAGTCAGATGGTCCTTCGTCACCTTATTTGACCTCTCAAGTTGTTTCTGCACCTGTGAAATGGAGATAGCTTGCATCGTTGTCACAATGAGATAGCGATGGATAGAAAAACTCCACTAGGCACAGAAGACAAAGTTTTTTGATGGCAGTAGATGCAGAAACTGCAGGGAGCAGTCCACAAAGCTGAAGACCATGCAGTGTCTCCTTGGCGGGGCCCTGCTCCCCTGGCCCCAAGTCCCTCTCGGGACCTCGGCCGTGATGACCCCACTCCCGACAAGGGCGGTTTCCAGCAGCCAGTCCCGTGGCGAGGGGCTGTCACCCGCCATCAGTCCTTCCTGCTCTGACTGCACCCCAGCTCTGGCCGTGTGCCTGCCCCACCCCACACACTCCTGGGAGTGCTCCAAGACCCCCAGGGGTGAAGGGAAGTTCCCCAGGGGCACCCCTCAGTGGACGTGGGCTGCAGGCCCGCCGAGGGCCATGCTGGCGTCGCAGGGTCAGTGGACAGTGGATGAGCTGACGTTCTGCCGTGGCACTTCGTGCAAAGTACACACTCGGTGACTGTGTCGATGCCGTGAGTGTGTTACCACATTGTTAATTAGCACATCAATGCCATTTTTATTCCGTGAAGTAAAAGAATAGGCGGATTAGTTCAGGTGCGTCTTCTTTTCCAGGTGCAGTTAGCCACCATGCTTACATAGTTGTATTTTCTCTTTGGCCAAACATAAACCTAAACTTTTTCTTCTAATTAAGAAATGTCATAACAACAAACTTCTATTGTTTCTTCATTTTCCAGAAAAATAAGTGAGTGCTCTCGTAATCTGTCTCCTTCAACCAAAATGAAACAAACAAAAAAACAGACACAACCCACAAAAGCTGAAACAGTGATTTTTCCGGTTTTCTTTGAAAATGTCCATAAACATAACCTACGTTCATTACTCTTTCAGCCACATTTCAGTTTTAGAGCAAAAGCCCTTGTTATAACCACGTTTCTGCTTACTCCTGTTCTGTGTGTCCCCTCGTTTGCTTGTTTGTTTTCCTTCGTTCTAAGCACATCCTGGCCTAACACAAGCTCGGGCAGCGAAGTGCGCGTGAGCCGCTGCGCACCCTTCCGCGCAGTCACGGGCCTGCTGTCCTCGCAGGTGCTGTTCGGCACAGCGGACGGGCAGGTGATCGTCATGGACTGCCACGGCAGGATGCTGGCGCACGTCCTGCTGCACGAGGCAGATGGCATCCTCGGCATGTCCTGGAACTACCCCATCTTCCTGGTGGAGGACAGCAGCGAGAGCGACTCGGACTCCGACGACTACTCGCCTCCCCAGGGTGAGGCGCCGCCTCCTTGGACAGAGGAGCCTCGGGAAGCGTGGCTGTCTTAGAGGGGGCGCACAGCTCCCGGCTTGGCGGGGACGTCTAGGCCGAGATGCAGGGCACGACTGGCCTCAGCTCTGCTCTTGGTGGGCAGGCTTCCCCCGCTGTCGCTGTTCTCAGCCAGTGAGTCTGCTTTAGTTCAGGCAGCAGCTCTTCCATTTCTCGGTCCACGGGAGCCTGCCCCTCTCCACTGGGCTCCTGAGGGCGCCGTGTTAGGTTCCCTGACGTCCTAGGTCTAAACGTCTGCACTCGTGGTGCACGTTAGCTTTGCACCCTTGGGTGTTACCATCACAACCCGCCTCCTTCGCCCCTGACCTCCTTGATCCCTCTGACGGGTGAGAGGCCAGCCATCAAGTGGAAGGCTTTGGTTTTGATGCTGACCATCAGCAGCGTCGCCCGTCACCAAGACCCCATGCCCACACCCACTCCTCTTTTTAAAAGGAGAACGGCGGGAGGGATGGGCCCGGGACTGGAGGCTCACCTTGCTGAGGAGTTGTCTTCAGCTTGGCCCCGCAGGGCCCCCGCTGCTGGCCCGAGAGCTCGTCGTAGGCAGGGGCCTCTCTGCGCGGCCTTCTCTGCGGCGGGGGCACACCCGTCCCTGCCCAGGGTGGTCAGGCATGTCTGCAAGGTCACCGGCGCTTGGTGTGCTCGCGTCCTGCCTTCTCTCGTCACAGGGCTTCCCAGCGAGAGGCACACGTGCGCATACGCCTCCGTGTGCATGTGTGTGCACGTGTGTATTTACTTTAGCGAAGTCGCTGTCTGTGGTGGCAGCACTGTTCCGAGTGCCCCGTACATCCTTTGGGAGAGAGCTGCGTCCTTTCCTACTGGGACTCCAGCTGTGAGTCGGCGTCAGTCGTGTTCCTGCAGCCCTCAGTGATGATGTCAGTGTCTTACAACATGGGGCTCAGCACGCTGTTAAAATAGAGCTCCTCTTTGGTGATTCCTTTTTTTCATTTTACTTTTGGAAGAACAAGGTCCAGAGGCCAAGTTTATAGAGCTGCTGCATTCCAGAATTCTACTGGAGTTCAGAGCGAGCCAGGGGTCCGTCTAAGAGTAGAAGTCAGGCCTGGCTGCTCTCGAACCAGCTGTCCTCCTCAGGAGCAGTGGGGCAGTCAGAGGACAGCAGGTATTTCCCTCAAGTATAGCAGTTTTCTGGTGGCCAGGGGAGTTGGAGGGTAGAGGCACCGACAGCATCTCTGGGTGAAGCCAGGAGCCGCCCCGGGAATCCTCTGTGGGCTGAACTGGGGTGAGTGGGGCGGATGTTGGGCAGCCCCCCTCCGGCTGGGGGAGGAACACGGCCAAAGCGGGGGCTCTCAGGAGGCCTGTGGGAGGCCTCTGCGGGAAGCCAGCACACGCCTCGGGGCTCCTCCCTAAAACCTGCATCATCCTCCCAGAACTCGCAGAGGCTGCCCTCTGCGGACAAGGCACGATTCTTTATGAGCCACCCCAGATTTGGGGTCTCTTAGGGTAAAAACCTAAGTGAGAGAGAACTAGTGTGGCTGCCGGGGTGACCCGGTTCCAGGAACGTTCAGTGAAAGAGTGTTGAGTGTTAAAAGCAACTCTGCCTGTTAGGCTCTGGGGAGGGAGCCAGCACCCTCAAATGTGAGCATTGTACGGCATTAAAATATTTATGCATCCTTAGAAACCCATAGCATGATGACACGTAAGTTCCTGAGCTTTTCACAGTGTTCTCACCTCCAGGAGCCTACCCTTCTGGTGGCCCTGGGGGGGTCAGCTCCTAAACAGCGGGTGTCGCAAGTAGGGGTCTGAGCTGCCTTATCAGAGTGTTCCCAGGGCAGCCCACCAGCTCACAGCTGCGTGCCCCCCGCCGCGTCTCACCCGGCCCTCCTCTCTCGTCCCGCAGATGGCCCGGCGGCATTCCCGGTCCCCGTGCAGACCCTCACGCCGCTGCTCACTGTCAGCTTCACCTCGGGAGACATCAGCCTGATGAGCAGCTACGACGACGTGGCCCCCACCGTCATCCGCTCAGGGCTGAAAGGTACAGAGCCACGGGGGGCTCGGGGGGCTCAGTGCGCCCTGCAGCCGGGGCCCCTCTTCTCGGCAGCGACCTCCGGCTTGGTGGAGCCTGGCTGAGGGAGGTCGTTTCCCTTTGCTCCGTGCTTCTCAGCGAGGGCGTCCTGACGCTCAAGTCTCAGTCCTGCTCTGCCGCCAGGGCGAGCCTGGCCGAACGTCGAGCGCACACGAGCGTTGCGTCTGGCGCATAAGTGGACGCGCCTGCCTTTCCTGAGGCAGCGCAGGGCCCCTGTGACCTTAAGAACCTGCAGGCCTGCTGGGGAGCTGACGTGCAGCAAAGGGGCCTTGAACGCACGGGCCCGCGGTTGCCAGGCTGAAGGAGACTGATCTCCAGAGGACACGTGTGGGCAGTGCGTCTGTGCTGTAGTGGCTTTTATGGTTCAGTATTGTGACGCACATGTGTCCTTAGAAAAGCATTTGTGTCTCCTTGGGGTGAATGGGACGCTGTCGAAAGTTTTAGATTCACTCTTGGCTCAAAGGACCTGCTCTGATCCGAATGAGACAGTGGGAATGCCTTAGGGGCAGCAGGGGCAGGTGGACCTCGGAGCAGCATGTTGCTGTCCCTCCAAAACGAGCACCAGGCCAGAGCGGTGCTGCCGGGGCTGCCCCGGCTGCGGCCGCACCCCTGAGCTATGCGGCGTCGCAGCGGGGTGCAGGCCACGCCCGCAGCTCCTGGTTGGCAGGAACGGCCCCACGCACTCACGGCATCTGTTTTTAAACTACTGGGCATTTTCACATGCACATTGCACTCCCTCTCTGGGGAACCCGTCCTGCTGTTCCAGAACTGCGCTGTGAGGATTTCTTAGGTGCGTCACTCCAGAGGGACGTGAGCGCCGTACAAGCCCCCCCGTAGCACAGGCGGCCCTCAGGGCGGGCGTTTCTGTGGTGAGGACCGTCATTTCCTCATGCTTTTCTCCTAGTGGTTTTCTGCGCCTTCTGTCTTTCCTGGATCTAATCCAGGTGGGTCGTCCTGAAATCGCCCATGTGTTAAGTCATCTAAGCTCCATTTCTTTTCCTTCGAAAACTTCTATTTCCAAATCTTTTAACCAAGTTTCTTAATTTCTTTGTAACCTGCCTCTAGTTCTGGAATCCTGGACTTTGTCTTCTGCCAAACAGCTGGTCAGGGCTGAAAATAATGTAATTACCACCCAGTTACTTTACATTCTTTATATGGGGAAATTTTCTAATTTTTCACCATCTTGTTTATGGGAACTTTGTGTTTCTCTCTTGGATATGTTGTTTTCTACTATGTCTATCAAAGTAGATTGTTTTTTGTTTTTTTTTAAGGTTTGTTTTTTATTTATTTCTCCCCATCCCCTCATTCTTTGCACTTGCTGTGTCTGTTCATCTTCCTTGTTTCTTTAGGAGGCACCAGGAACCAAACCCAGGACCTCCGATGTGGGAGGGAGGCGCCTAATCGCTTGAGCCACCTCTGTTCCCTGCTTTGTTGTGTCTCTCATTATGTTTTTCTTCTTGGGTCTCTTGTTGTGTCCACTTGCTGCGCCTGCCCATCGCGCCAGCTCTCTGTCTTCTTTAGGAGGCACTGGAGCCAAACTAGGGCCCTCCCCTGTGGTAGGCGGGAGCCCAATCACTTGAGCCACATCTTCTTCCCAAAGTAGATTGTTTTTTGAGCATCATTTCCAACATGTTCCCACCAAATGTGCATAAGATTAATTAATGTGGAAAGGGGTGACCCAAAATAGCCCTCCCAAAGGTGACATTTTTTTACTCAAGTTTATCCTATAAATTCAGGCAGATTGAGCTTTCTAGTCAGTGTTACTTGGACTACTCTAAAAATGTCTTCACTTATTTTTGTTCATGCAGGGAAATGCTTTTGCACTGCGTTGTCCTAATCTCAGAAACTTAAATTAAACGGAAGTGCCGTACATTGAGTGCTATATGTAGGTTTTCTCTTCCCTCAGTACCAGCCCGCACTAATGCAGTCTTAGGTGTTCCATGTTTGAAGAGCTGTCAGTCCCAGGGAGAGGTAGCCAGGCCGCCCTCAGGGTGGCGTGAGGTATGGACCTCGCGGTAGAGAAGCCAGGTCTTCTGTTCCTGCCTCAGAATGCCAGGGCCCTTCACTGAAGAAAGGTGAGTCATGATACTCGTCAGTTTGTCGTCAACACTGTAATTTATGTCCCGTGTGAAAGAACTTAGAGTTCCAAACAGCTCCTTGGCCGCAGGACCAGCCTTCTTCCCTACTATCAAGTGTCGTTTTCCTGGCAGAGATTCATATGAGGGGGTGGGGGTGGGGTTACAGTTGTTTGCTGAGGAAATTCAGCTTTGAAAAAAAAATTCTGCGTAACCCAGCTTTGGGGACTTCTGTTTATCACACAGTGAACAGTGGGTTCACCTTGCTGTTATTTTCACACTTGGTCGTGACTTTTACTCTTTCTTGGGGAAAAATAATTCAGTCATGAGTTCTGAAATTCTCTGACTAAGCCCTTGAATCTCTCAGTGGTAGAATAAGCTTTCAAAGGCACTTCTTAATTTACCCCACATTTGCCTTAAAAGCGTTCAAACTGCCGGCTTTCATTTGTTTGTTTCTTTGTTTTTTTAGAGCTGTCTGTCTGACCCCCGTGAGCACACTGAGAACATCTGGAGGGAGTTCTCGAGGTGGAGGTTTTAGACAGCCGTGCGGTGCTGCTCTGGCAGCCGGGGCTCCTGGATACTTGACCACCTGTCCTTGCTGGGCTCAGCCGTGTGGTTTTCAGTCCCTATTCTGCTCCCTGAAAAGAACTTTCACCGGTTACGTTACCAACGCACACCTTGCCAGTTGTTTCCCTCCTGTCTGTGTACACAAACACATAAATACACGTCTGCCTGACAGCTTACAAAAAGGCAAACTGCTAACGCCAAGCTCAAATGGGTGAAGGATTGGGTAACCGCAGGCCGCCAGCCGGGAGCTCCAGTGTCTGTGCTGTTTGCTGGGAGGATAGGATGGGTTCCCCTGAAAGCTTGGCTGCCTCTTTATGACCCAGCACAGGGGCTTCCTGTTAACACAAAGGACCAGGTTTTCTCACTGTTGACTACATGTTAAGTGTCACTCTCCAGGCTTTTACCAAAATAATGCCACGGGTCTACTGGCTGAAGTAGTCGTGTGGTTCTGCTGATTTTTAAACATTGAAGACACCAACACTCTCACAGGACCTAAAAGCATCAGGAAAAAACAGGCACTGCAAGAGGGCGGGGCGCCCCCCACCCCGGGGGAGAAGAGGGCGGGGCGTAAAGGTCATTCTTGGCTAATCCCACCCCTGAATTCTTGGCATCAGGGTTTTAAGAGGACCCTGTTTCCCTGGTGGCTGGTGTGCCCGTCCCGTGGCCCAGGAGGTTTGTGGCCCATCCCGTGGCCCACATGTCGCTGTCCGTTGTGCCACCAGCCCCGCCGCCATCTGAGCAGGAAGTGGTGTTCTCCTCTGAATGTCTTTGTAGACTCCTGCTGCCTTGGTATAGCTTTCTGACTGCACTAAAGCGGGCCTGGCAGTTTGGATAATTCTTACCTCACCAAATGCAGCCCATTTAAAGGTAACCAGAACCTCCTGAGGGCTCATAGTTTTTCTTATTCTTTAACAACCACTGAACTGATTGTGTGGCTTGGTCAGCCCTACATGTTGGGAAAACCAATTTGTGACAAATGGCAAAGACTTTTTTTTAATAAAAGAGGGGCACTGTTATTTACTTTCCCGCTAGCCCAAAAGGAGAAGCCTTGGTGAGTTGGCACTGTCCTCTTTGTTCTGCAGTGTTACGAGATGTTCCTTTCTTTATAAAATTCAGGACCATCTTCTTTGTCATCACTTTCCCTGCTAGTGTTAGCTGTTGCTCCTTTGATTTCCTTGTGTGTCTAAAGCTGCCACCCAGAGAAGGTGGTTTCAGCATCAGTAAAGGAAAAAAAAGTACCAGGCTTTTCTCTAGATAGATCAGAGCACATTTTAGGATGAGCACAAGCCCTCCAATTTTTAAAAAGTTTTATTTGCTAGGATATTTACTTGATTCTTTCAAGTTATTTTTCATTTCCTGGTTTGTACTTAACCTCGTACATATCCTTTTAGGAAAAGAAAACAAGAAAAGGAAAAACCATTTCTATTGATGCTTTCAGTATCTCAGATTGTTGGAGTTTTTCATTTGTGTTTGTACAAATCTGCTTGGGCTCAGCCCTCTGTCCCCTTTTTCTCACTGGTTTCTTCTCTCTGACTAATTTGAAAGAAAGCTCTTGCTTCCCTGGGCCTAGAGAACTGTCTTGTCGCAAAGAACATTTTCCAGTTTCTGGAGGAAGTTAGAGAACATTCATGGCCTCAGAATGCACTGGTGTTTACTTCAGAATCATCGTTGACCATGGATGAGGGGATGTTGTGATGATTTACAACCTGATAGAACCCAGGAGCTGCTAAATTCTAGTCCCTGAAATATACCTCTGTCACGGCTGAATACCTTCTTTAAACTCAGTCTCACGTCTGCAAAGTGGTCCTTGATTTCAGGGATCTCTGTGTAAACCAGATCTGGGTTTGTGTTGTCGAGGGAGAAAAATATACTAGTGTTCTTTTCTAAGCCACCACAATATCATGAAATATTGACTAAAAATCAGGGCCTTTATCTGAACTTCATCTGCTCAGTGGTGCACAAATGAAATGAACCTGAACCTGGCACTCGTACCTTTTAAATACTCTCTGGGTCATCTCAGGGAATGGGAGACATCGCATTGGGACAAACACTTAGATGATGTACAGTCCTGTGGGTTTCTCTCCAAGTCCCACTGTGGAATGCTGGTATTGGAGCTAGAAGTGAACATGCAACCTTGTCACGTCAGGGTTGCACCTGGCTTCATGTGTTTCAGGAGACCTGCAGTCCCCTCCCATGTAATGAACGCATTTTTAAACGGGGTCTGTGTTGTCTTCAGAGAAATGCATAGTTGTCGTCCCTGAGTAAAAGGGAAGGAGCTACAGCTGTGTTTGCTGAGCGTCTCTAAGACAAACAGCCGCTCCGCCAGGGAAGCTCGGGGAGACCGCCCTCTTGCTGACCTTTTCTTTGTGACTGCAGAGGTGGTGGCCCAGTGGTGCACCCAGGGAGACCTGCTGGCCGTCGCTGGCATGGAGCAACAAAGCCAGCTCGGTGAGCTCCCCAGCGGTCCCCTCCTGAGGAGCGCCCTGGTCAAGTTCTACAATGTCCGTGGGGAGCACATCTTCACACTGGATACACCTGTGCAGGTAGGCGCGTGCTTGAGGAATGCACAAGCTCTTTTTATTTTTTTCTTCTAAATACGTTTATTGTTTTTTTTTAAAAGATCCATAGATTACATAAATGTTACATAAAAAATGTAGGGGATTCCCCTATGCCCCACTCCCTACCCCACACACACTTTCCCACATCAACAATATACTTCATCAGTGTGATACGTTTGTTGAAATTGATGAACGCATATTGGAGCATTGCCACTAAGTGTGGATTATAGTTTACATTATAGCTTAAACTCTCTGCCGTACAATTTTGTAATTTATGACAAGATATACAATAGCCTGTATCTGTCATTGCAGCATCATTCAGGACAATTCCAGTGTCCCGAAAATGTCCCCATATTACACCTATTTTTCCCTTCTCCCTTCCCTCAGAACCTCTGGTGGCCACTGCCTCCACATCAATGATAAAAATTCTTCCATTGCTAGAATCACAATAAGTCTATAATAGAAAAACAGTAAGTCTACTTTCCATCATTCATTCCCCAATCCTGAAAATTCTGGGATGATGATGCCCACACCACCTCTAATTGTTAGATCCCATGGGGCAGATGGATAGGACTATCTTGCTTGCAGTTGTAGACTCTCTCTGTACCTTGGGATGGTCGTTGTCCATCATCATCTCCTTGTTAGTTGTCCTGGGTGTGTCCAATGAACTGGAGAGTAGGTGTTGTAACTCTGTTGAGACTCAGGGCCCAAATGGCACATGGAAAGCCCAAAGCTTTAAGTCTCTTGGACATAAACCTATCAACTCTAGTACTAACTAACTATAGGTTCAAATAGAAGAGGCAGAAGAGCCATGTGTAGGGAAACCACAACTGAGTCCAACTCTGTCACATTGGGGAGCATAAATTCCAAAGTAGGGCCTACTGACAGGGCCCCAAACTCCTGAGCTGTCAGTTCTTTCTGTAGTGTCTGGATGTCTCCAGAGCCTTCAGGAGCCCTGCTATTTGAGGCAGTATTTACTGTGGCAGTCAAGTAGATCCTGCTGAGACATGCATAAGCGTAACCTCTGGAATGACCTCCTGACTTACTTTGAAATCTCTTAGCCATATAAACTCATTTGTCTTTATCCTTTCCCCTTTTTGGTCAGGGTCTTTTTCCAAGTGCATTGCTAGTTGGTGCTTGGTAGTAATCCCTTGGTACCAGGGAAGCTCTTCCCTGGGAGTCATGTCCCATGCTGGGGGGAAGGTAATGCATTTATATGCTGGGTTTGGCTTAGAGAAAGGCTACATTTAAGCAACAAGGAAGCTCTCAGGATGTAACTCTAAGGCAACCTATAATGCTAGGCTTAAGTTTCAATTTCAAAAGAAAAGGTTTATAAGCACAGTCATCAACATCAAGGGCCCATCAAAGGTCCATTCTCCTTCACTAGTCACTGCCCCTGTACTTGGGGGATTCTTGCTGTCCCATTAGAGAATGTGGCAATGCAAGTTCTTGATAAATGGCAGCACATCTTCACACGGGACACGCCTGTGCAGGTAGGGCATGCTTGAGGAACTCACAACATTCCATCACAGAAGCAGCTTTCCATAAATGGCTTCAGTGGGCTTGTATTCTTCCACTCTCCACTGAATATTTCTGGACTGGTTAAACCCATTGTAATTATCTTTAAGAAGCCTCATTTTACTCTCTTGTTGACTTTAATTACAGCATAGGCTATAAACCAGGAGAAATAAGGGGAAAGAAGTTTTTGCCTTTCAAACAGTGCTTTATTCTGTTCCCTAGCCACATGCATGGACAGTGAATCAACAGAGAAAGTAAACTGGTATTTATCATTAGTATGAAGTAGATGTCAGAAACTTCCAGAATTAATATGCCGAATCTTCATTTATTTACTCTGAATTTTATATTTTTATGCCAATGATAGATTTCTACATTTTAGCTAAATTATTGTGAAACAATAAGTTAAAAAAGCCTTAAAAGTCTTTAAGAAAATATGCACAGGTGGACCTCTTCCTATTTGTTTTCCCAGAAATTTAGGCCATTAGTTCATTTCTGGTTCTGGGTCAATTATAGTGGAGAATGAATATCGAGAGGGTTGCAGTGCAGAAAGACCTGGGAATAAGTGGCTAATGGATGGTGCTGATCATCAGTAAGGCCATCTTTCTCTTATGCCATCACCTCACCCAGCTCACCACATGAGCAGGAATGCCAGATTTGGGAAAGTTTGTAATTATAGATGTAGGCATTCATTATTTAAATGTCTTTTGGCAAAGTAATATGCCTTCTTGTTCGTTCATTCACTCGCGCTTCTTGCAAATGTATTTTGACGGGCCCCCGTGTGCCTGGCACTTAGCTCTGGCCGCTCGTGTCCAAGTGTGACCAAGGGTGACATTCATGTTTCCCAGGAGCTCAGAAGCTACATAGTTAAGCATAAATGCGTTCAGTTTTGAAGGAGAAGTCTTTACCAGGTGCTGTGATCACTCGTAGGAGCCAAGTCTTCTATTTACTATTGTGGGAATTTTCCAGCTCATCCTGGGCCCTCTCCTTATCCCACTCAGCATTCCTGAGGCAATTCCACCCACCCCTAGAGCTCTAGTTTCCATCTCTATGAAGGTCTGAAGCATAGCAGCGAGACCTGTCTGTGCCCAGCTGCTTACTTCACGTTTCCAGTTTGTGGTCTCACAAGCATGTCACACTCGTGCTCAAGCCTCAGAATATTCCACCCTGCAGACGCGCCCCTCCCCCCGAATGTGGCACCATTCTCTCTGGAGTTGTCCTTATCTCTGTCCTCCTGGCGATTCCTGCATCCACCGAGTCTTGGCAGTGTTACCTGTAGGTACCTCAGTGTCGACCTTGGCCACCGCCGCCTGGTGCAGGCTGCATCGTCTCACCTGGAATGTTTAAACCTCTCCTTCCCCTTCCAAACTGGTCTCCATTTTGCAGTCAGAATCTTTTTTTAAAATCACAAGTCAGCTCAGTAGCTTGGGATTAAGTCCAAAATTCCTATTATGCTTCAGAGGGACCTCCATAAACGGACCCAGCATCCATGCTCTCTAGGACTAGCTCTCAGCACTCCATCCTCCTCTGATCCTGTTGCTGACCCTTTTCTGAGTCAGACCCTCAAAACGGGTCTCCTGCCTGGTGTCACTCTTGCCAACTGAATGTCGCCGGATTTGGTAAAGCAGAGCAGAAACTGTATTCTTTGACCAAGGATTGGAGAAGGGTGGATTCGTGTCCATAAAGAACCTTCTCCCCTAAGGGAAGGAAGTGGGGTCTTTTTATCAAGGGGTCAGGGTGAGTAGGGAGGTTGCATGAGCCGCATGGCGGTCTTGCTTCTTTGTTCTTAGCACTTCTGCGCTCGGGTTTTCTGGACACGTGTCAAGATCTCTCTGTACTTAGTGTCCCTGCTCTTGATTCCTGAAAGCAGGTGTGGCTTAGACAGAGGGTTGGGTAGAGATTTTCATGAGTGATTTACTGGGTGACGGTTGTGGTAGCAGTCCTGCCACTCACTGACTCCCTCTCAGGCCTTCTACCGCACTGGGCCCCACAGGTCCCTCAGCCAGCGCCGGTGTCTCCACGCTTACGGTGAGCGTAAACGTCACCTCTGCAGAGCCCTTCTGACTTCCCCGACTGTGAGGGTATCTGACCCCCAGCACCTGTTCTTACACTGTTGGTGATGCTCATGGAACTTGGAATTCATCGTTCAGGGTCTTTTCATAAAGTCCTGGAAAGCAGGGTCTTGCCCGTCTGGTTCTCTGTTGTTTCCACAGTGCCTTACGCATAAGAGGCATTCAGTAGATATTTATCATAGTATTACTGAATGAAAAAGCCACTTCAAAGCCAGCAGCACATTTGCCAAGTGCTGTGTCTAAAGCTACAGTGGGATGTTTCATAGGGCGATGTCACTGCATCATGAACTAGAAACACATTAAAGAGACACTGGATGTACTCCTTTCTGGAGACCTGCACACTCAGCCAGGTAATCAGCACAATGCCCAGCAGCGTTTGTGTTTGCAGCAGATACTCTTGTGTAACCTCTAGAGGCTTCCGTGGCGCTCCCTCTGGAGCACCCTTCTCTCTCGGAGTTATTCTCAGCTGTGTGTGCTGTTTCTGTACAGCGGTTAGCATCCTCTGAAATGCTGCTGTTTGTTTAGTTGTTCACTGCACTGGGATGTGAGAGACAAGCATGCAGCAGCCTCAGATGTCCACTCACCTGGGACTCGGGAGCCTGGGCAGCGCCTGCGCAGGGTAGAGCCTCAGCAGGCACTGGTCAGGCGAATGAGTGAAACTTCCTCTGGGCGTTGCCGTGGTGAGGTAGGCAATCCCCAGGAGTCTGACAACGTAAAATCATTTGCCGTTTGTATTGTTATCTCTTCACTTCTTGAGGTACTGGCAATCGTCATAAAATGATTTCTAAAAACCGAAATAATAGCTAACTTTTTGAAATAGAATATAATCTGACTAAAACATAGGTTACGTGAAGGGCGGCAGAGGTAGGCAAGATTAGGAAAGTGCTCTGGGGCCCACGTTGGGTCAGTTCTTGAATGCTTGGTTAAGTTTTTAGACTTAACTTGTTTCCTTGTTTGTTTGTTTTATTTTGTACTTTTGATTTGTGATCTAGGGAGAGGTAGAGCAGGGCTTTTGGAAGACGAATTTGGCAGCATTGTTGCCATAATCTCAGCCAAAAGGAATGAGGAAGAAAACCAGGACAGTGAAAACCGAATGGGGGAGACAGGATTCAGACATCTGATACAGACTTGGCTCCATGCCACCGGGAAGAGGATGGTATAGTACCAGTTAAAGCAGGCTCTCGGGAGCCCTTTGGGTGAGAACTAGAAGATTTTAGTAGAGGTGCCACCTGGATATCTGGCTGGATATGCTTAGAAGGCAGCTGGGGTGTGGGTCTGTAGCCCAGGCAAGAGATTGGGGTTGAAGATAGACATTTGGAGTCCTTGGCATGGAAGCCGTAGCTGGAGAACAGATTAAATGCCAAGGGAACAATTGGAGATGAAGGGGAAATGGGGAAAGGGCCAAGCACAGAAGTTTAGGTGGTCGTAATGGCCATCATGTAGCAAGCAGCAGAAGGAGCTAGAAGAGGAGTGCCATAGCAAACCAGCAAAGGGAGTATGTCCAGCAAGAAGACAGCAGTTGAGCGTAGACACCAGAAAGCTGGGTTTAGAGGTTAGGAGCTCAGTGGACTGGTTTCAGTAGACTAAGAGTGACGGCAGTGACGTTGCAGAAGATTTGTTCATTTGTTCAATTCGTATTTATTGTGCCATCTACTGTGTGCCAAGCTTTATTCTATGTGCTGAAGACACAGCTGTGACAGACAAGGCAGAGAATTTGAGACTGAGCAGCTAGCGAGCGGTCCCGGCACTGGGCATGAGCTACTGCTTTGGCGGAAGTCCGCCAAAGGAGACGGGAAGGAGAAGGGAGCATGGTACCCTGAAATGGGGAGACAGGACCATGTTTGTAAGCAAATAAGACCTTGAGGGAGAAAGGAAAAGTGAGGACACACAGGAGCAGTGTGGAGCACGGGCCCAGTGCAGGCTGGCAGGTGCAGGTCGAGAAGAGTGGGGGGCTAGTCTGGAAGCCGAGGGCAGGGAGGAGATTGTGGGAAGAGCCAAAGAAGTTTCAAGGAAAGGAGGGACCTGAAGCAGATCTTACAGGACAACTTCTATCTTCTCCAAAAGCTGGAAGGCAGGGATAAAAAGCACACATGGGCATCGGTGCCATGGAGACTATGATAAGCCGTTTGAGATCGTAAGCTGAAATAAAGTGATAGCCGAAGCTGGATAGTGTGACTTTAAAGTGAGTCAGCATCGACCAAGCCTTCTCTACAGTGCCTAGAGTCAGAAGGTAAAGTAGATAATCCACACTGGCACAGTTTAGGAATTGAGTAGGTGTAGTATAGCAGAACGACGCAAAGTAGAAGGAATCTAGGTTGTTGCTAAGGACATTTTAGGAGAGGTCAGCCATGGAGGCTAGGAGGCAGATGCCCATGACTTGATTCTGGGAGGTATAAAGTTATGAGAAGGGCTGTTCAAGAGAAAGCGATGACACCAAGATGGGAAGTGTGGCTGGGTAGAAATTCAAATTCTAGTTTTAGAAGACAAGCAGTTGTGAGGAAGCGAGCCCAGAGAAGCGACGACATGGGTTGGGGCTGAGGCTGTGAGCACAGGCCATTGTGTGTGGCACAGTCAGTACAGGCATCAGAGTCCCTGCAGATGTGGGACTGTGCTGGTTTGGGTCTTTTATGCGGACCCCAGAAAACTGTGTTCTTGAATTGGTCCATTCCTGTGGGTGTGGGACCCTTTGATTGGATTGAATTCAGCTGGGGGCCTTTGACTGGAGTACGTCGGTGAGGCGTGACCCAGGGTGGGTCTCAGCCCTCTTGCTGGGGTCTTTTATACATGGGAGAAACATTCAGAGACACAGAGAGAAGGAGAGCTGCCATTTTACCCTGCCATGTGAGAGAGGGCTCCAGGGTCGCCTAGAGCCAAAGACAGAGAAACCCCGAGAGGCTGGAGGCTGGAATCAGCGGAGCAGCCCACAGCTAAAGAGACGAGCCCTGTGCCTGGTCACCCACAGCTGAGCTCAGGGGGAAAGTGAGCCTGGAGGAGGAGGAGGCAGAGACCGGCTGCCGTCTTGCCTCGCCACGTGGCAGGAGTCCAGGATCGCCAGCAGGCAACCTTCGGTGAGACGGCATCTCTGATGATGCCTTGATGGACATTTCCACAGCCTCGGACCTGTAAGCTTTTACCCTGATAAATTCCCGTTGTAAAAGCCAACCCGTATCTGGTATTTTGCATTGGCAGCCTGTAGAAAACTAAAACAGGAATTGGTACCAAGAGAGTGGGGTGCTGCTGCTTGCAAATACCAGCAGTGTTTTTACCATAAATGGGTAAAAGGAAGATTCTGGAGGAATTGTGAGATGCTTGATGGGAAAGGCCTAGATTGCTTTGAAGAGACTGTTGGTAGAAATATGGCTGCTAAAGGTACTACAGTGAGGCCTTAGAAGGAAATGATGAATATGTTGTTAGAAACTGGAGGAAAGGCAATCCTTATTTTAAAGTTGCAGAGAACTTGGCAAAATTGTCTCCCGGTGTTTGATGGAAGGCAGAATTTGAAAATGACGAGATTGGACAAACTATTTCCAAACTAAATGTGGAAAATGCAGCCTGGCTTCTCTTTGCGGCTTACAGCAAAATGTGAGAGGAAAGGGACAAGCTGAGGGCTGAACTCCTGGGCACAAGGAAACCAGATTTGCACAAAATAGGAATGCAGTGAGACAGTCTCCAGTTCCAGTAAGAAGAACTAAGCTCCCTCGTGGCAACCAGCCTGTGCTGGAGGCGGCCTCCCCTGCTGCCCTCGCTGAAACGGCCCCTTGCTCTTGCTCTGCTTGCGCTGCCCAGTTTTTACCTCACAGCCCTCCTCACTCCCTGACGTTGTATTATGTCAGAGTTACCAAGGCCTTTATCTCTTTCCCCCACTCCCCCTGGGCTGACCTTGACTGTATCTGGCTCATTGTATACATTTACCAAATATTTGCTGAATGAAGCCTCAGTGGATGGATAAATGATTCGGTGCATGCATGGTATATACAGTGGTTGAATAAATGGTTCAGTGCATCTATGGTGTATGCAGTGGATCAATAAATGATTCAGTGCATGCATGGCGTATAGTGCATAGTGTGGCAGGAGATACGGCAAGGAAAGTATTTATCGTGTTTTCAAGCGCCCTGGTAAGGCGTCGACACTCAGCCTTGGCTGATAAGCTCTGTACTGTCGTATCAAGATAAGCAAGGT